>UESW01002005.1:284644-303416 GCA_900491605.1 Calamus simplicifolius | reverse complement strand
AAAGGTTACCTGATTCCAAAAAAAAAAAAAGGCACCTTAATTAGTGTCATACAGGCCGGTTAGGGCCTTCAAAAGTTTGGCATGTTATTTTTGAAGTGGCAGGTCTTGCTCTAGAATCCTGTATAATTTTCTCACAAGGGCCAAAGTGGTTCACATCGAGCTTGGTGATCCTCCTGGATCAGATCAAGCACTCATTGAAGGCTGTGCGGTTTCTTTCTTTATGCTTCATGCTATATCAAATTGATTCGAAACACCTGCTGTTGCTCTGCATTCTTTAGTTTACATTAGTTGATTATGTAATATAATTCAACAATTGTTGAAACATATTTTGAACAAGGAGCATGTAACTTATTTTTCCACTGACAAATTTTGCAGTCCAAGTGATTGGATATATGCAGAGGAAGAATTGAACAAACGACTAGGGAGCAATTTTTCAATCTATGGTATGACATGTCTACTTTTTCCTGGTGTTATTATTATCTGAAACATTTCTAAGTCTTTTGATCTTTCATACTATCACATCATCTACACAGGTCCTTTCCACATACTATTATCTGCTGGCATAATACATTTCTTATGAGTTTTCCTTCCTTAACAGCAAGTTCATCCAATACCTATACTAAAACATTCAGTGGAATTGATGGAGCTGGAAAGCGATTAGCCGATGAGGTAAGTCATCAATTACTTCTCTATTTAACGTGCTTGAGATATTTATTTTAGAGTGAGATTAATATGTATCACCACTAATGTGATCACGGTGCATTTAAGGGAGCAGATATTGACTGTAGTCCAAAAGACAGAGAGCTTGAAAAAGATCTCTTTCCTGGCACATTCTTTGGGTGGTTTGTTAGCCAGATATGCTATCTCCATCCTCTATAAGCAAGATACATGGAACAGGAGTCAGCACCAGAATGTTGTCAGTTCTAGCACCAAAACTTCAGAAAAATCAGCGTGCACTTCAAATTTAGGGAAAATTGCTGGCTTGGAGCCTATTAATTTTATTACCTTGGCAACTCCACATCTTGGGGTTAGAGGGAAAAAACAGGTACATATATTTGATTGTTGAATAATAACTTTTATACGCCATTACCGTTATATATTTTATTCTCTATTTGAATGCTTCTTTACTTCCATTGTTTCTTCTTTCCCTATCTTGTTTCCCCCACTTTTGTCAGGCAAGTTGTGCTCCATTAGATGAGTCTAAGTATTTTTTCAATTTTTCCTCAGCTTCAAAGTTCTTTATATATTAGTGTATATATGGTCAAATCTTAAGCCGTTAATTTGGAGTATGCATTTCTTGTGGGACAAAACAAACTTTGTCATAGGACAGATTGGCATGGAGGGGTAAACGTCAGATGTCGAAAGATCTTTGCATCAAAAATGCAATAGGATAAAATATTATGGACATCTTAAAATAAGGAACAAAAACCAAATATCATATGAATGTTTTGTACATGAAGATAATGATAGTTTATCATATCGTTAAGGATACCTAAAAGAGGGATAGAAAATTGAAAAAGTGAAAATGAAATCTTCTTCCCAAGGTTTCTGATGTAAAATTCAGGGAAAACAGCCACAAAGTAAAAGCTTCACATCTATTTAGTTAAACCTCCGTATTACTCGAAGTGTTAACTGACCATCCATATCTAGATTTTGGAGTACAAACTAAAGGCAAAGGGCACTAAGTTAAGCTGCACATTGATGTTATAAGTTTTTCCTTATTACATGAAGCACTAATTAACCACCTTCTACATAGGACATATCTCATTAAGTGCCAAGACCAGATGGTCAGGATTGTTTTTATACCATCTAATGGACTCATTCTAGAGCAAAGCCAAAAAAAATAGATGTAACCAGCCAGTTAAAGACTCTTAATTGCAGGATCCTTGCTCATCACTGCCAACATGGTACCTACTCAGCAAGTAAGATTCTGTTCTCTTCTATTGAAAACCTCAAGGGAACATGCTGCCAGAAAAAGGATCAGCATTTTGAGTCCCATATTTATCAATTTTTGTGTTTCTGGGCCATGTATTCATTAGGAACATGCATTCCAGAAACCAGGAAATTTTTTTGCTAGTATAGCTCTGCTATTTCTATACTCTTTGGGCTACAGATTTTTATACCTTTCATCGTTTTCACTTTAGACAAATGACTTGTTTTTGCTTTTCTTATCAATCTTATTAAGGATATATATATATATATATATATATATATATATATATATATGAATCCATGTGAAACATAGCAAAATCATTTTGATTTGACTTTTTCTAATATTATCATCAGATCCTGATCCCCCCCCTCTTATGTACACATGAACATATATGTACACATTCACATGAACATATATTTATGTTGTATGGATTCTTCTTAGACACTTCAAGTAGTACTTTTTTCAATTATTATTAAGAGGACCCTCACCAGTCTATGATCTTGGTTTTCACTTTTGTTTGCTTTCCCAGCTTGTGCAACCAAGGAAGACTAGATCGTTAAATGCCCTGTGATTTCTTGACGTTTTGCAAAGTTTTTCCCCTCCCTTTCCATCTTCTCCTACTAAGTGATGTCAATGTTGTCTATGTATATTATGTATCTGTGGCAAGTCCAATGATGAAAAATGTCTAGTTTATTAAAATCAATTGTTCTGAATATTATTATTCTTCCACAAATCCCTCATTGGTATACTTTAGTGCTCTCATCCTAAATATTTAGCTTACCTTTCTTTCTAATTGTCTACCCTAGTTAAGTAAGTCTTAGATATTGTATTATATTCTTTTAATGTGATCATAAAATTTAAAATATGTGATGAATTTGTTTTGTTTTTCAGCTTCCATTTCTTCTGGGAGTACCCATTTTGGAAAAAATTGCTCCACCTTTAGCTCCCATATTTATTGGCCGAACAGGTCGGCAGCTCTTCCTTACGGATGGTAAACCTAGTAAACCACCACTTCTATTAAGAATGACATCGGATTGTGAAGATAACAAATTTTGTAAGTCAAGGCAAGCATATATTTCAATTATATTTATTTTTCTTAATTTTTTAGCTGGAGGTTGTTATAAACTTTATTCTATCTTGCAGATCTGCTCTTGCCTCATTTAAGAGTTGTACGCTTTACGCCAATGTCTCATATGACCGTATCCTCCTATGATCTAATGTTAGCATATAAGTCTTTCAACAACTGAAAGTGCCCAGTGTCATTTTTCTTTCCCTTCTCTATTTTTCTTGAGCTTGATTCAGATATGGTGGGATGGCGAACATCTTCAATAAGGAGAGAGAGTGAACTTTATAAGGTACTGTGATGCACATAAGTTCTAGTTGAACCCTGAAATTTAACTGCAGTCATTGTTTGTCAAAAGAAATTGCATGAACTAACAATTACTTATACTGGGCAACAGCTTGTTAGAATTTTAAGTAGCTTGTGATCAGAGTTGTGACTATGTTAACATTGAGATCTTACATGGGTTTTTTCCCTATCATCTTGTCCTGATGAAAGTCTGCATACGCTCATAGGTATGATCCATAGTAAATTCATATCCTCAGTTCAATTTAAGTATAACCTATTTTAGTTACACCTTAAGAAGGGGTTAGAGTGCAGAAGAACCTAGGGCATTCGTATAGATAAAGAATTTTAAATTAACTAATAGTGGTTGGGGCAGAGGATATTCTAGGTTAACTATATCTAGCTTTCATTAGGAATTATGATGCTAGAGTTCTATTAGGCAATCATGAAAATTCTTGTATTAGAAGTGACAGTACTGCTCAAAGATGAAATTGGAAGCTTAAGCATTGAACGAAAGTATACAAGTGGGCAATGATGAGAAAATGCCTATTGAGTTTCTGATTGCTTATTTACAGCCCTCACGCCGGTCTTTGGATGGCTATAAGCATGTTGTAGATGTGGAATATTGCCCTCCAGTACCATCTGAGGGTCCTCATTTTCCTGCAAAGGCAGCCAAGGCAAAGGAAGCTGCCCAAACTGCATCAAAGACACAAAATACAGCAGAATATTATGACATAATGGAAGGCATGTTCTTTATTGTCTTGGCAACAGTTCAATATCTCAGTAATAGTTAACTATTTTTTTGATATTTCAGTCCACTGTATCATTTAATATTTTGAAAATAAAAGCAGAGGAGATGATACTTGGCTTGCAGAGGGTTGGATGGAAGAAAGTTGATGTCAGTTTTCACTCAGCTTTTTGGCCCTTTTTTGCTCATAACAATATTCATGTACGTTTCAACTTTTTGATATGAGTATTTGTTTCATATCCTTTGTTTTTGTCTTGTGAACTGATTCATTTTTGATGATCCAGGTTAAGAGTGAATGGCTTCACAATGCAGGAGCTGGTGTTATTGCTCATGTTGCGGACAGTTTAAAACAACAGGAATCTCATACATTTTTGGCTGCAAACCTATAGGTACTCCCAAGTTACGTTATTTGAATCTGTTGTAAAATAACAACAGAACTAATGAAAAAAATTATAATGTATATAATATATTATATTATACATGTTGCTTCTTGCTGAATTATTACTTTTTGTAGGAATGGATGAATATTTTTTGAATGTGTTTCTGGTATGCCAGAGAAAATGAGATGATTTAGTTAAGCTGTCCTGGTTCTTACTAGATAATTCAAACGGCAGCAACTTTTGAAAACATCCACACTCTTTGTATGAAAGACTAAAGAGACCATAATGTCCATATAATAGATAATTCCTTTTAATTAAAATGAACAGCATTTTGATAAAGTATCTCGCTGTCCTGTTCAATTACAAGCATTCCGTTTTTTTCTTTTTTCTGGAGATGAATTATCCTGCCAAATTTTATTCTGGAAATGCCCCTCATAGGCTAGTTTTTAGATAATGTAATGCAAATGATAAGCGTGTGGGGCTTTGTTGTGGGCATGGACTAGAAAGCAGCATATTCTTTGCTGAAGAAACTTTGCATGGATCGTTTTGTTCAGGATATTAACTGTCACGGGCATTGAGCTATAGATAGCGTTCTCTTTAAGATTTGAAGATTGTCAATTGTCCATCCCTGACCACCCAATTCTTTCCTGCCTTTCTGATATTTCATGCATACCTCTTACAAGTTGTGCACTCCTTTGATGTATTTGACGTTAGATTGCCATGTTTTGGTATATCATTGCACGGAGCGTTTGTATATTGTTTATCTTTCGATAGGACCTGAGTTGCATCCTTCACACGGTGCAAGGACACCCGTTCCTTCGCGCCCATACTGCGTTGAATCATTTCTTATTTTGCTTTGAGAGATGTGCGGCTGACGATCGACTTGAGTTTGTTGTGCTTTAAGATCTATGGAGTTAATTATCCGACGGTAGAGAGGCACGAAGGAAACGGTATCCTTGTTTCGCGCAGGGGATATCATACAACTCCCACGCATCCTCATTTAAAGCTCGTAGTTGGTGAAGTTCAAACATCACGGTCACGAGACTCTCGAAGTATGCTAGGTTGTTTCGAGAGCGCGCAGATAATACTTTCAGTCAAAACGACCATGATTTTTGATAAATAAAAGTGTACGTAAATTTAAATGGAGTGACCAAGGAAAAGCTATTCTATTCAGATGGAACTTGCAAACATGAATCACTAAATCCCTCTAAAATTTGCTATCTATATATATGCTTACTGGGTATGAGTGATTGCTTTGTAGTATATACGAAGACTTAGCACGGTTTTGAACGTATACTTCTGTTTGGACGGGGGCTCATGCCATGGTCAACAGATCCGTCTCAAAAGTTGGTTGAATTATGAAACTCGGACAGAATTCATGCAAGACTATTGAGTTTTAGATGTCCTTTTGCTTGCAACAATCAATTTTGTATAATGTATGATATATTATATTAATTCAAAAGATTTTCATTCAAATAGAGCCGAAAGGAAGTGAATTTTATTCAAATTTCAATGTCTTTTACAAAAAGATGCACTATGTGCTAAAAGATACAAAATACATGAGGTACATCAGGGATCCCCACCACGCCGTCGTCGACGCCTGTACTGCTGTGGCGATGCATGACTAGGGCCAGGAACATCAGGCTGAATAGGCTGCACTGTAGAGATATGCTGACCCTGCAACACATGTGCCATCTGCGATATGACATCGTACATGTGCGTCCCTGTGACGCAGCAGCCTCCTCCCGTTCCATATCAAGTATGTCAGTGCAAAGGCCAAGCGCATCTGCAATACGCTGGCCTAGCACGTCAGCATCAGCATCATCGGGACGTGATCGGAAGTAGATACTGGATCGGCTCTCCGGAGGGTGAACAGCCAGATGCGTGATCCAAGAAAACCACTCCAAAAATCCCGGTACGCAATCTGAGGGTCGGGTCACCGGATGGCTCCTGCTCGCTGTGCTCAGCAGGTGATCCTCCCACCTCTCCCATAACTGCTCATAGAAGACGTACCGGATGCGGTATGAAGCTGCTGTCGATCCTCTGCTGGCTCGCTCAGGGGCTAGTGGCGCACGGGGGATCGTCTGTATCCTACCGAACTGTCGTAAAACCCTTTCAGGATGATAGGGTTTTACGACATCCATGCACTTCAGGCATCCACTAAAGAATGCAATATCAAGGAACGGACGATCATTCCGGATAAGACGATTGGGATCCCAAACTACCTGCATTATATTAAATCGTAATAAGTTTGATAATGTATGACAAATTATATAAATACACAAGTGCATGGTCCTATGGTACATACCTCATCTGCCCTCAGTACGTCCAATGACTCGCGTAGAATCACCAAATGGTCCATCGTAGAATGGGGTGGAGTGCCGGGAGTCCATCGGTGTACGCGAGGCCTAGCATCAGTATAGTCTAGGGCTGGGTGAGGAGTGAGAAAGGAAAATGCTCATAAATCCATGCATGGAGAAGCGTCATATATCTACTGATCTGTCTAACGGATGCCCTAGACGCAATCCCCAACTGCCGATATAAATGAGCCAAGGCAACCGCACCCCAGGCATATATGCTCACTCTATCCAAATGCCATAGCAGAGCAAGATAAGCTATAGGCACCCTCGTCCCGCTCTTATCGACAAAAAGTGTACACCCTAACAAAAAAAGCAAATACGCTCGCGCTGCACAGTCTATCCTACGGCGGCTATCTCTATCTGATACATTATGGAAATGACTCTTCAGCCACTCTAACCTCACAGACTGACCGCAGACAGATATAACCTCCCGACGCGCGTCATCCCGTGATACATCCAATAGCTGCACTAGTAGGTCCTCAGCATCCCGATCACTCATCCTATCTGTAGACAAGGACACTGAGGCACCCATGACACTAATCCCTAATATGGAGACAACATCATCCAACGTGATTGTCATCTCGCCAAAGGAAAGATGGAAGGTGTTCGTCTCGGGCTGCCATCTCTCTACAAAGCCGAGACAAGAATCTTATCGGCGAACCGATAAGAGCAATGCACTAGCTCTAGAAGACCCGACTGCTGAACTATATCCCTGAATCTCCTATTCGATTGCCTGATGCTCACCACTGCCAATCACCTACTTTGGCAGCATGGCTCATGCACTTCAGTGGAGTCCGTTCCTGTGAAATATAAATGGATAACATGAATAACACATAACAACATCGAAATAATACATTAAATAAAATACGGTAGAACAATGAACAAATACCTGTTGCCTCCAAATGGAGGCTGCAATATGTGTCCTGAAACTCCTAAGGACAGACTCATCCTCAGGACCGCCTGGACAAGGACCATCGCCTCATCATCATCAACATTCATAGCTGGGATGTCCTCGTCTGCTGTCTCATCTGGGGGCGATGGTACAACAAGATCCTCAGGAACCTTAGGAACCTCAATAACCTCAGGCGCCTGGGTTCTACGTCTCCTGGCAGACGCTATGGGTCTAATTCGTGAGGGGCCAGCATCCATATCTGAAACATTGCAATATTATTAGTAAAATAGAAATATATCAAAATAATATATTTATTAAAAATATATTATAATATACTTTATAATAATATACTTGATATAATATATAATATATTATAATATACTTAAAATTATATTTTATAATTATGTCAAAATAATATATTTTTATTAAAATATATTAATAATAAAATATATGATTATGTTATAATATACTTGATTATAATTATAATTATAATAATTATAGTATAGTATTATAATTATAATTATAATATACTATATTAATTATATTATATTATAATAATTATTATAATTATTATAATTTTATAGAAAATTTATTTAATTCCGTTCGGCCCATCTGGGCCGAACGAATTTAGTTCCCAGCTGGCCGAACGGATTTCCCTCTGTTCGGCCCATCCAGGGCCGAACAGAGCTTGGAGGCTTGGCAAAGGAGGGATCTTGGGGGGACGAAGGGGTAGATCATGTGGCAGAGCCGTTGGACACATATGGACGCTGGGGAGGGAGGGATCTTGGCAAAAAAAAAAAAAAAATCTTGGGACAGATCGAGGAAAGGAGGGAGGGAGGAAGGGAGAGGAAGGGAGGGAAGGAGGGAGAAAGAATACTTACCTTACCTGCCGAAGAGAGCGATCCGCTGCTGGGGAAGCCGCCGCCGGGGAGCACCATGAGCGAGAGAGGTGAGCGCGAGCAATAAGGGAAGGGTCGGACGCGAGGGGGAAGGGGGGGCCAAATAGCAATCTTAAGGGGGCTACTGGGAGGAGGGATAGTTTAGGAATTTTATAAAAATAGGGGGGCTCCTCAGCAATATTGGAGGGCTACTGAGTAAAAAAAAATTTGGGGGGCTCCTCAGCAATATTCGCGGGCCAAATAGACGCTCCCCATCCGCTGTGGCAGACTCAGTCATTGAAGGGAAATTCTATTTGGCCCGCATCTTTTGCTTAAGACCATCTATATTTTTTTATTTATTTTTTATTTAGTAGCCCTCAAAACTAGTCAGTAGCTTCTTTAAATTTAGAAAATATCTAAACTACTCCTTTCCTTCTTCACCCTTTTAACCCCCCTCGCTCCACATTTGGCCGAGTGTATATTCGGCCAATCAGGGCCGAACAGACACTCTCTGTTCGGCCAAGAAGGCCGAACAAAACTAATTTTGTTCGGCCCAACAGACCGAACAGAATTGAATTCTACTCGGTCCAGCAGGCCGAATGCTGGGTCGAACAAAGAAATTCTTCTATTCGGCCCTGTGTGGCCGAACAGAATCCTTCTGTTCGACCAATTAGGGCTGAACATATTAACTCAGTTCGGCCCTATGTGGCCGAACAGATTTGACCTGTTCGGTTATACAGGGCCGAACAACTCACGAACCAGAAAAAAAATCGAAAACGGGGATATAAACTAACCTTTACGACCGTAGAATCTTTCTAAATTGCTAGTTGCTTGTCCATTGCTCGATTATAAGTTGAAATCTCTTCAACCAAGCTTCAAATGGTCGGATCGAAAGGTGTTTTGATCCGGAGTGAGGGAGGAGGGGGAAGGGGCAGGCAAGGAGGGCTGTTTTGACTTGGGGGTAAAACACGAACTCGGCTTCCATGGTGGAAGTAGCAGTCAAAGTTTGCTTGGCGCTCCTCCAAAATATAGCTCCACCAGCAAACATAAATATGTATTCAGATGTTGACTTTCGAGAATCAACATAACTAGCAAAGTCAGAATCAGAGTAGCCAATCACTTCCAAATTTTTAGTTCGTCTGAACATAAGCATGTAGTTCTTGGTTACCTGAAGATACATCATCACCTTCTTAGCAACTCTCCAGTGGTCTAAACCTGGATTACTCTGATATCTCCTCAACATCCCAACTGCAAATGCTATGTTAGGCCTTGTATAGACCTGAGCATACTCAAGCTACCAATAGGTGAGGCATATGAAATATTTTTTATTTTCTTCCTCTCAAAGTCATTCCTCGGGCACTAACTCAAATTGATTCTGTCACCCTTGGCTATGGGAGCTATACTCGATGAACACTTTTTCATCCGAAATCTCTCTAATATTTTATCGATATAGGTTTCTTGAGACAGACCTAAAATATCTCAAAGTTTGTCTCTCTGAATTTTAATGCCAGTGCATAAGAGGCGTCACCCATATCTTTCATGTCAAAATTCTTAGAGAAAAATTATTTTACCTCATGTAACATACCTTTATCATTGGTTGCAAGTAAAATATCATCTACATATAGGATCAGAAAATAAATTTTGATCCATGATGTTCTCTACAAATCTAAATGAAGAAATCACATCATGAAATTTTGAGTACCATTGTCGAGAGGCTTGTTTCAATCCATATATAGATCTCTTAAGCTTGCATACCAATTGCTCATTATTACTAGAGAAAAATCCTTTAAGTTATTTCATATAAACCTCTTTCTCTAGATCTTCATTGAGAAATGCAGTTTTCACATCTATTTGTTGCAGCTTTAAGTCAAAATGCGCACAAGTGTCATGATAATGCTGAAGAAATCTTTCTTGGATATAGAAGAAAATGTCTTCTTGTAATCAATTCCCTCTCTTTGAGTGAATCCCTAAGCAACGAGTCTTGCCTTATATCACTCAATGTTGCTTAACGAGTCTTTCTTGGTCTTAAAGACCCATTTACAGCCAATGGCTTTTGCTCAATCAGAAAACTTAATAAGATTCCAGACTTCATTAAATGCCATAGAATTCATCTTCTCTTTTATAGCATCATACCATAAATTGGATTCCTTACAACTCATGGCTTGTAAAAATATTTGAGGATCATTTTTAGCTCCAATATTATAGTTTGACTTGAAGATACACAATATAGTCACTAGAAATTGCTGATTTATTTTCTCTTGCAGATCTTTTCAATATTGTAACAACCTCCTCTCGTGATGTTAATTGTTCAACTATCTCTGGTAACTCATGAGAGACTAGATCTACTAGTTCATTATCAGCAAATTATGAAATTTCAACGACTGGTTGTCTGATGCCCATTTGATCTTGAGGGGCACTATGAACGATAATTAGTCTGTCACTTGAAGTGAAAGGTTGAGCATCAGAATATTTTCTTTCAGGAATCATGCTCTGCAATTGATCACTTTCCCTGATCAAGTCATTTTCAAGAAATTTGGCATTTCTCGATTCCATAATCCAAGTTATGTGAGATGGACAATAAAATCTATATCCTTTGGACCTCTTGGCATATCCAACAAAATATCCACTAATGGTCCTAGGTTCAGCTTTTTTTTCTTATGGATTATACACTCTCACTTCACAGGGGCATCCTCATATGCGTACATATCACAAACTTGGTTTTCAACCTTTAAATAACTCAAATGGCATTTTGGAAACAACCTTGGTTGGAACCTGATTCAATATGTACACGGCTGTCTTGAGAGCTTTTGTCCACAAGGACTTAGGCAGTTTGGAGCTGCTAATCATGCTCCTCATCATGTCCATCAATGTTTGATTCCTTCTCTCTGCTATACCATTCTGATCAGGTGAGTCAGGTAAACTGTATTGAAAAATAATCCCATATTCTTGAAGAAACTTTGCAAATGGTCCAGGCATTTGTCCATCTTCAGTGTATCTCCCATAATACTCACCTCCTATATCGGATCTCACAATTTTGATTTATTTTTCACATTGTGTCTATACTTCTGCCTTAAAATTTTTAAAGACATCTAATGCTTTATTTTTATTTTGAAGCAAGTACAAATATATAAATTGTGAGTAGTCATCGATGAAGGATAAAAATCCATATCCGGACAACAAATGTTTGTGTGTATGATCTCTAATAGGTCTGAACTCCTCTTGGCATCTTTATTTGACTTGTTGGTCTGCTTGCCCTTAATGCAGTCCATACAAGTGTCAAAGTCAGTGAAGTCCAAATACTGAGTACTTCTTTATTCACTAACCTTTTGATTCTATCTATGGAGATATATCCCAATCTTCGATGCCATAACATGGAAAAGTTATCATTTACAACACATCTTTTCATGCTAGCCCTAACATGCATCATATCATGAGTGGTATCATTTTATAAATTAATATAGAAAAGACCATCAGACAAAGTACAATTCTCAAATAAGTTCAGATTTATAATATAAACTAGAAGAAGTATCTAAAAAGTTGAAGGAATAACCCAAAGGTACAAGTCTTGAAACTAAAATTAAATTCCTAGAAAAATTAGGTACATAAAAAGTCATTTCCAAATTTAAAATAAAACAACTACTAAGAACTAAAGTGCATGTCCCTACAGCTTCCACAAGTGAGTGCATCTTATTTTCTAAAAAGATGTATTGCTCACTTTCCACTAGCTTTCTTAAGTTTTGCATATCCCACAAAGTATTGCAAATGTGGATTGTAGAACTAGAATCAATCCACCATGTGTTATAAATAACATCAGCCATATTAGATTCATAACAGACAAATGATATTATTTTACCTTTCTTTTCAAGCCAAGTCTTGAACTTGATGCAATCCTTCTTCATGTGTCCCTTCTTCTTACAGAAAAATACTTGGATTCCTTCTTAATGTCAGATTGGGGTGCTATTTTACTTTTACCCTTATTCTTAGTCCGTGCCTGATCTTTTCCATTTATAGTCAGCATTGCACTCTCACCCAATTCCATCACCAGTCTACCCTATTCTTGAACACACATGGCCAAAAGTCCATTGATTGATCATTTTTTCTTATGTATATTATAAGATATCTTAAATGGTTCATACTACTATAGAAGGGTGTTTAAATATAGTACACCAGAAAGGACTCAGACATTTTAACCTCAAGAGTCTTCAGTTGAGCTGCAATGTCCCTCATTTGCATAATGTGCTCACGCACACCTCTCACTTCAGTGAGCCTCAAGAATGAGAACTTCAAAATTAGGGTGCTGGCAAGAGCTTTGTCTGTAGTACTGAATTGCTCATCAATGACCTTTAGTAGCTTCCTGACATTCTTATGCTTATCAACTGAACCACGTATACCAACAGAGATTTTTATCTTTATGAACATTACACTCAAGCAATTAGATCGCTTCCAACGTTCATAAATCGCAATCTCACTAGGAGTGCTAGTGTGAGTTACTAAAGGTGGTTCATCCTTTTTATAGCATAATCAATGTCCACCATCCCAGATGAAGAAGAATTCTCTCCTTCCAAATGTTATAGTTATCACCCCTCAATTCAGGTATGTCATATTTTATATCAGAGAAATTTACATGTTGCATAACAACAAAATTAAATATACATGCTTATTACCAAAAATTGAGGCTAATAAAAATGCTTTACCAATGTAAATCATGCATTTAGAAAATAGTAAATCTACTGACATAAAACTTGCTTGTAGGCTAAAGCTCTAATTCAATTAGATTCACTTAAGTCTGTATGATAAAACTATCAAATTATGTTCCTTCTTTCTAATTTCTATGGATAGATAGAAAAATATAATTTAATATTTTATCCTAATTAATTATACAAATATAACAATTTTTTTATGAAATAAATTTTATTATATCCATATAATTAATTATAATTAATGTCTATTATTTATGTGATTCATTAACTTTATTATACAATTTTATAATTAAGGATGCTGTGGCTACTCCTTAATTACTTAAATTATATTTATCACTTTAAACATTATTTAAATTTTATGCTCAATTATGTCACTCAAAATGCATGCATAATTCATAAAATTTATACACACAAATTCTAAATATAATTGAACATAATTAGGCTAGGCCAACGGCCCAATCATTTGATGGACGAGCCAACAGTCCACCATCCTCACCCAATTTCAATAGTTTAATTCACCTCAAAATTTTCTCAATCATTCCAAAAATTTTCTCAACATGGGTCAGACGTAGGTGCGGCCCAGGCTGGACATGCGGCCCAGCCTGGTAGCTAGACGCTTGGCCCAAGTGCTGGCTGCTGGGCCAAAGCCTAGCTGCCTGGCCCAAGCGAGCGCCTGGTCCAGCCGCTGGGCCAACGACTGGCCTAATTGGCTGCTAGCCCAGGCTAGTGGCACTCATTTTTTTTAATGATACCCGTATCACGCAATATGAGTCTATCATGGGAGAGAGCCTAATCCCACGATTTCTTTGATCTCAAATTTAAAAATCTAAGTTTTAACCATCATACCAGAATCTCAATCCCACATCTTTTATGATTTTTTTAATTTAAACTATATCCAGCGAACAAATAGGTGCATGCTTCATGGAATAGATCTTGCTAATGCTTCTCTTAAATAAAACTAAATTAAATAAAATTGAATATTAAGAGTTTACCAAATCTAATGCCCTTTCTGATGATTCTTGATGACCTATTAACTCTTTCGGTACGCAGATAGTTGGGTCAAATGCACCAAGATACTACGAGTAGCCTTCCTTATTGGTATGTCTCTAATATCCCTACCATACGCCCGTTGGGTCAAATAATTCATGGTACTACCAGTAGCCTCTCCTTTGGACTATCCCTAGATAAGAGAAATAGAGACCAAGAATGCCTTACCTTTCTTTATCAAATAAATGAAATAATGATGGTTTCTCAAGAATTTTATCAAATTCTAAAAATAATATAGATTATATAGAAAGAATCCCAATAAACAAAGAAGGGGTATTTTTATAGGCCCTGATACAATAAAAAATTATATTGATCCTTTGCATATTTGTGAGACTAAATAACATATATATCAAATATGTAGAAATATGAGACCAATATATTTATCATGATAATAAAAAATATAAATAAACACATAAATACCTTCAGCCATTGATCCACGCAAATGGGTTGATATTTCTTCAGATCAGGCTCTTCCATACCTTACAGTCTCTCTCAGCGATGGTATAAACTTTCGTAGAGATGAGATGCAAGGACCTTTTCATTTTATTTTCCTTTATGCCTTATCTGTCCATCACAGAGGGTGCTTCAAATGAAATATAGTTGAGGGATGTCTATCTTAATCGTGAATTCAAATTTTGAATCCACGTAATCCCTCGATATTGAATATAAGACTATCTTAATCGTGTCAATCGATATGCTTAATGGAAAAAAACCACATAACGATGATAATCTTCTGATGAGATATATGTATCTTGGTGGGTGTACAGATCGTGGAGATTGCGTTCACATGGATTGCATGGGATGCGAGAGCAAAATAAGGAAGGCACTTCTTAAATTAAAAGGTATGCAAAATAAGCAAACCAAACGCTTGATGTTAGGGAGAAAGCAATGAAGAATTTCTCTTCATTTTTCACATCTAATTTATTTGCAAATCGTGTTTCCCTCTTGTTATTGACTGCATACATTACTGCTAGGAGACTATTGGTGTAGCAGTCGAAGAAAATCCCTGGTGTTATTTCAAATGATCCTAGGACTTAACCTCATCGTTGTTCGTTAATGTGTTGCAGGGGTGGATAACATGGACATGGTGTTGGAAAAAGTTTTAATTAAAAAAAAAGAGAAGGAACCATGTGAGCATTTTGCTGCTCACGAGAGCATGGGCGTTCCATGTATAAAAAAGAGGGGAAGAATAGCAGGCCAAGAACATCCCTCTAATCATTTTCTTGGCAAGAATGAAGTAGCCTAGAGAGAAAGTGTTGACCCAATTATTGATTTGATGATTAATAAAAGACATGAGTATATTCATTTTGTTTCTAATAGATTTAACAAGTGTTTCAGGGATTAAAAATGTTTGATCAATCAAAAAGAATAAAGAAACATGTTTTGAATCAATGTTTTAAAAGAACTTTTCAAAGTTCAGAGCTTGGAGTCGACACCCAAATAGTCAGGAGCCGACCCCAAGGCGTATCAGAAGGTTTCTAGGATTTTGGCATGGTCTGGAGTCGACACCCAGGGTTTCAGAGCCAACTCCAACCTGAGATACAGAGAAGTGCATTCTGTTTTAGTTTCTGGAGCCGATACCTAGAATTCGGGAGCCGACACCTAAGATTTTAGGAGCCGACTCTAACCTGAGAACAGAGAGCGTATTTTTATGGACTTTTCTGGAGCCGACACTTACAGTTTCCGGAGCCGACTCCCGAAAGCGACGAGCCGACACTTACCTTTCTCGGAGCTGACTCCCCAACAACTTTTTTTTACTATTTTTGAACACCCGACTTGGAGCCGACACCTGAAAAGTTGGAGCCGACTCCAACCTGTCAGGAACGGATTTTTTATCTGTCAGAACGGACTTCAACGGTAAGATTTCTTTTCACCTAACCTCTAACGGCTATTTTCTTTGTGTGTAGAAGAATCCAACATCTCACAACTGCTATATTTCCCACCTAAACCTGGATTAAGAGATCTATAAAAGGGAAAAATCATTCATTTGAAAAAAAAGAAAGCACATACAAAAGAAAAGAAGAAAAATCAAGAAAAATACTCTGTGAAAAAGAGAGAGAAATTAACTTAGAGCTCAAATCCATCATCCTCAGAAAGCTCAAAGAGAAATCCACAAGCTTTCAAGTTCAAATCAAGAGATTTCCAATATTTGAAGAGAGAAAGCAAAAGCCCCATATCCTCACTTCTCAACTGCAAGTTTCTGAAGAATCTGAGCTGAGGCCCTGATTCAATCTTTCAAAGGAGAAGAGGAAAAGAAGAAAAAAGAAAAGCACACATTCAAATTCTTCAAACAGGCTTTTCTTATCCTTGTTTATTTATTGTTTATTTGCTCATTTGAGGAGCTGCTGTGTACTTAAACTCTATTTTTCATTTGTGCTTGCTGATTCAATCAAGGGATTGAATTAGTGGAGGTGGTATACCTCGGTACAAGCTAAGGATAGCTTGTGGTTGGGTTTTGTGCTGGTGAGCCCGGAAAACCAGCTGGGTTCGTTGTAATCCCAGGGGAAACAACAAGTTTTGAGTTGTGAGCTTGTAAAACAACTCGGCTGTAATCAAGTAGATTATAGTGTGGACCCAAGTGATACTTGGGAGTGGACGTAGGTGTTGGATACACCGAACCACTATAAAATCCTTTGTTTGCCGTGTTTTGACTCTCTCACTCTATCTCTTTATTTGTGCTTAATATTTATCCTGCACTTAATCTCATTTATTCCAAAGCACATAGTTTTAAAAGGTTAAATTTTTAAGAACCCAATTCACCCCCCTCTTGGGTTGCCATCTGGGCCAACAATTGGTATCAGAGCTTGTGCTCATTGTTTATTTGATCACACGATCAAGAGCTAAAGATCCAAATGGCAGCTCAAGCTGGATCTTCATTTGCTGAAGGTCATTCTACTAATAGACCTCCTTTGTTTAATGGTTCAAATTATTCTTATTGGAAAGCTAGAATGAAAATTTTTATTCAAGCTTTAGATTATGAACTTTGGAGTGTAATCACTAATGGACCAAGCACACCCACACTTGGTAGATGGTTCAATAGTTCCTAAACCCGAAAGGGATTGGAATGAGAACGATAGGAAAATGGCTCAGCTTAATGCAAAAGCCATGAATGTTTTATATTGTGCTTTAGATGCTAATGAGTTCAATAGAATTTCTACATGTATTTCCGCAAAAGAAATTTGGGATAGATTAGAAGTTACCCATGAGGGTACTAATCAAGTTAAAGAATCTAAAATCAATATTCTAGTGCACAAGTATGAATTGTTTAGCATGGAACAAAATGAAACCATCACATGCATGTACACTAGATTTACTGATATTGTAAATGGTCTAAAAAGTCTTGGCAAGACCTACACTAACTCTGAATTGGTTCGTAAAATTCTTAGGTCTCTTCCAAGGACATGGGAAGCAAAGGTAACTGCAATCCAAGAAGCCAAGGACCTCAACACCTTACCTTTGGAGGAGCTACTTGGATCATTGATGACCCATGAACTGACCATGAAGCAACATCAAGAGGAGGAAGTCAAAAAGAAGAAAACAATTGCCCTTAAAGCTGCAGAAAAGGAGATAAGCAGCAGTGAGGAAGAAGAGGAAGATGATGAGACAGCTCTCCTTACTAGGAAATTTAAGAAATTTATGCAAAGAAGGAGACCCTTCCATAAGAAAAGATATGGAACAAAAATGGAAGGAGAAAGAGAAAAAGAGAAGGACAAGGACAAAGAAAAAGAGAAAGACCCCTCATATGTTATGAATGTAAGAAACCGGGGCACTTTAGATATGATTGTCCTCAACTGAAAAAGAGGCACAATCTTGAAGAAAAAAAGGCATATGCTTGCAATATGGAGTGAAAATAATGAATCCTCATCCGAGAGGAACAAAGGAATGTTAAAGCAAAATTTAGCTTTATGAAACCCAAGCTTGACAATGCAGGAGTGTCTTGCGGCCAAAAGATCAAAACGAAAGTGGTATCTTGATAGCGGCTGCTCAAGGCACATGACGGGTGACAAGGAGCAATTCATCACCCTTGAAGATAAAAGAGGAGGAGTTGTCACATTTGGAGACAATGGTAAAGGCCAAATTATGGGATTTGGTAAAATTCAGATAACTCCCTTTACTTTTATAGAAAATATTTTATATGTAGATGGCTTAAAGCATAATTTAATTAGTATTAGCCAATTGTGTGATAAAGGTTTCAAAGTTTCATTTGAAGCTTCTATCTGCACTGTTTCTAATCCCATTGACAATAGCATTGTATTTATTGGTAATAGAAATGGCAATGTATACTTAATTGATTTAGACAATTTGTCTACTATAATCATTGCTTAGTAGCTAACAATGCTAATGCTAATGAGATTGGATGGTTATGGCATCGTAGATTAGGTCATGCAAGCACACACCTAATTTCAAAATTAATTAAAATGGATTTAGTTAAAGATCTTCCAAAGCTAGATTTTGAAAATAACAGAATTTGTGATGCATGTCAATTAGG
>UESW01002005.1:233443-283730 GCA_900491605.1 Calamus simplicifolius | reverse complement strand
ATATTTTTAAATTGCACAAAGCACTATATGGTTTAAAACAAGCACCTAGAGCTTGGTATGATAGGTTAAGCAAATTTCTGATTGAAAATGATTTTACTAGAGGAAATGTAAAAAACCTTATTTTTAAAAAGAAAGACAAAGACTTATTAGTAGTACAAATATATGTAGATGATATTTGTATTCGGTGCTACTAACAATATCTTGTGTCAAGAATTTGCTAAGTTAATGCAGGGTGAATTCGAAATGAGCATGATGGGAGAACTCAACTTCTTCCTAGGACTTCAATCAAGCAAAGTAAAGAGGGGATTTTCATCAACCAAACAAAGTACACAAAGGAACTTCTCAAGAAGTTTGGAATGGAATCAATCAAATCCCTTGGAACACCTATGAGTCCTTCATGCAAATTAGACAAAGATGAAGATGGTAAGAAGGTAGATCAAAAATACTATAGAGGTATGATCGGATCTCTACTTTACTTAACAGCAAGTAGACCAGATATTATGTTTGTTGTTTGTCTATGTGCTAGATTTCAATCAGAACCTAAAGAATCTCACTTAATTGCTATGAAAAGAATTTTAAGATATCTAAGTGGAACTAAAAATGTAGGATTATGGTATTCTAGAGACTCAACACTGAACTTAATTGGATATTCTGACTCTGATTATGCTGGATGTAAACTAGATAGAAAAGTACAAGTGGTGCATGTCAATTCTTAGGAAGTAACTTAATCTCGTGGTTTAGCAAAAAGCAAAATTCGATTGCATTATCTACTGCTGAAGCAGAATATGTTGCAGCTGGAAGTTGCTGTGCTCACATCCTTTGGATTAAGCGACAACTTAAGATTATGGCATAACACTTGATAAAACTCCTATTAGATGTGATAATACAAGTGCAATCAATTTAACTAAGAATCCAATCCAACATTCAAGAACTAAACACATTGAAAATAGATATCATTTTATAAGAGAACATGTAGCTAACAATGAAATTTGCCTTGATTATGTTAGTACTGAAGAACAATTAGCTGACATATTTACAAAACCTTTGAGTGAAGAGAGATTTTGTTATCTTAGAGGTGAATTAGGGATTTGTGATCCTTTGGAATGACTTTGAAACCCCTAAGGAATGACTATCTAGATTTCTATCAATTTCTTGAGATTCCTTTCATAATTTTAAGGACAATTTATCTAGTCATTTGAGCAATTTGATTATCCACATTTCAAAGATTTTTTTTTAAACTTATTGACTTTATTTCGACAAGTTTCAGATGTTTGAAACTCTCCCTTTTTTCTCTAAAACTGTCAGTGGAGTCGATACCTTAATTTGAGGAGTCGACACCTCTTCTTGTCGCTCTCGGTCTTTGACCTTGGAGCCAACACCCGCTTAAGCGAGCCGACTCCAGTTCGGGCACTAACTGTGTTAGCGACTTGGAGTCGACACCTAACTTTGTGGGAGTCGACACCTGGTGGACCCAAATTGACTATATTAGGGCAGAGTCGATACTTTCTCAATTTTATCTTCTCTAAACCCTCTTCAAATCTTCTTCAAACCCTTTCCAAACTTTCCAAAGCCAAATACTCCTCAAATCAATCATTCCCTAAGATTCCTATGGCACCTAAGCGTAGGGGATCGGTCTTTGATGCTCCAGTAGCTAAAAGGAAGCGTACGGCTCGGTGTCCCATCCGTGAACCTACTCCAAGCGATGATTCCTCTTCAACTCTCTCAGATAATCCAAGCCCCTTCTCTCCACAGGTAGATACCCTTGCTGGGCGAGTCATAACTATGGGTAGGAAAATAGATTTTGATTTCTTTGAAGCCGAAGGTTTTAGGATCGGTAGACAGATTAAAGAACTCGGTTGGGATAAGGTTTTTCTTTGGATGTTCCTACTTATCCAGCTCTTGTTAAAGAATTTTACCTGAATTTATCTAGAGGAGATGGTGGAATTGTTAGTTCAGTAAGAGGGAAGAGAATTCATCTCACATTTCAAATTTTAGGAAATCTGTTAAGTATTCCTGTCACTGAATTTGTTGCAAACATTCACAGTGAGAGATCAGATACTTTGTCAAGGATGTTAGGAAGGGATGTAACTGAATTTGAAGAGATTAGGGCAAACCAATTGCCACTTGAGCTTAGGCTGTTGCATAACATTTGTAGTAGGATTCTATCTCCCAAGACTGGCCATTTTGAGTATGTCTCAGAGCGAGACATTGTAGTCATGGATACTATCTTGACGGGTCAGCCAATAAATCTTGCTGGGATGATGATATGGTATATGGCTGAGGCCGGGGGCAAAAGGAGATCTTCATTGCCTTACGGAATGATCCTAACCATGGCATTTAGAAGTCAAGGAGTAGTTATTTCTGAGAATGAGCCATCGAAAAACCTAAGGCACACTAACTACAGCTTAGCTACTGTGCACAGGATGGGATTTGTGAAAGTGGATGGTAAATGGGAGAGAAAATGTCATACTGGAGACAGGGTTGCTGAGACTAATGTGCATGGCCCTTCTGAGGCAGGACCATCTGTGAGACACAGTTCATCAGAGCCCAGTAATAATGTACCTCTAGCTCCACCTGTTCCTTCCACTTTTGGTCAGTCATCTATTGGTTTTTCTGATATTTAGTTAGAATAGCTTAAAAGTATTTTTGCTACTCACAAGGAAGAAATGAAATCTGAGCTAGATAGATAATTCATGAACCTGAGAGAGACCCTTTATTCTTTGGATGAAAGAATTGGTAAAATTGAGTCTACACTTGGAGCCTCAGCATAAGCTTTGAAGAATGATCTCAAGAATATTTTTGAAGAGCTTAAATATATTGGTGGAGATTCAGAGACCTACTCCAAATGCAATGCTGAGCTTCAGAACAAAATATGACCGTATGTGGATTTGTTGATAGAAGACTAAAAGAATTTGTAAGAACTCAAAGTGAAGGAATGGAAAAAATATTAGAAGATTTGCAAAGACTTCTTAGAACTAATCTCTGATTATATTGTAATGAAGTTCTTGATGATGTTTAGTTTGATGTTGATTTACTTTTCATTAAAGTTCTGATGTAATGGATTTTAGTTTGAAATTTTGATTTAATGAAATTTCTTTTTGCAATATGATGTAATGTTTGACATTATGATATAATGAACTTATTTGATACTTAATGAATGTCATTTGATCTTTGAAGCATCTATCAACTTTGTCATTTCACTTAAAACTTCGTAACCTTTTTGTTGATTAAAAAAAGGGGAGAAGTAATTGATAGTCGTATATGCATTGAAAGTTATAAAAGGGAAAAGCATTTAATTGCATATTTGTAGATGCATTGGAATTATAAAAGGGAAAAGCATTTAATTGCATATTTGTAGATGCATTGGAACAAATAACTGTTTAATTGGCATCTAATTAATTGCATATAGGGAGAAGTAATTGTCATATATGCATTGAAAGGATGAATAGATGTTAAAATTGATATAACGGTTTAATTGGTATCAAACATTAAAAGTTTACTGTTAAAAGGGAAGAATAGATGTTAAATTGAGTATCATAGGGGGAGCTACCTCATTCAGGGGAGCTTATCCGTGAGGAATAAATATTTAAGAAATTTGATTTGAAAATCTTATTGTTTAATCATGCATATACTTAATGTTTTTATAATCATCAAAAAGGGAAGATTGTTGACCCAATTATTGATTTTGATGATTAATAAAAGATATGAGTATATTCATTTTGTTTCTAATAGATTTAACAAGTGTTTCAGGGATTAAAAATGTTTGATCAATTAAAAAGAATAAAGAAACATGTTTTGAATCAATGTTTTAAAAGAACTTTTCAAAGTTCAAAGCTTGGAGTCGACACCCAAATAGTTAGGAGCCGACCCCAAGGCGTATCAGAAGGTTTCTGGGATTTTGGTACGGTCTGGAGTTGACACCCAGGGTTTCAGAGCTGACTCCAACCTGAGATATAGAGAAGTGCATTCTGTTTCAGTTTCTGGAGCCGACACCAATCGAGAGCCGACACCTAAGATTTCGGGAGCCGACACCTGAGTTTCTGGAGCTAACTCTAATCTGAGAACAGAGAGCATATTTTTATGGACTTTTTTGGAGCCGACACTTACAATTTTCGGAGCCGACTCCCGAAAGCGACGAGCCGACACTTACCTTTCTCGGAGCCGACTCCCCAACAACTTTTTCTTTACTATTTTTGAACACCCAACTTGGAGCCGACACCTGAAAAGTTGGAGCCGACTCCAACCTATCAGGAACGGATTTTTTATCTGTCAGAACGGACTTCAACGGTAAGATTTCTTTTCACCTAACCTCTAACGGCATTTTCTTTGTGTGTAGAAGAATCCATACATCTCATAACGGCTATATTTCCCACCTAAACCTGGATTAAGAGATCTATATAAAGGAAAAAATCGTTCGTTTGAAAAAAAAAAAGAAAGCACAAACAAAAGAAAGAAGAAAAATCAAGAAAAATACTCTGTGAAAAAGAGAGAGAAATCAAGAGGAAAGACTTAGAGCTCAAATCCATCATCCTTAGAAAGCTTAAAGAGAAATCCACAAGCTTCTCAAGTTCAAATCAAGGAGATTTCTAACATTTGAAGAGAGAAAGCAAAAGCCCCATATCCTCATCTTCTCAACTGCAAGTTTCTGAAGAATCTAAGCTGAGGCCCTGATTCAATCTTTCAAAGGAGAAGAGGAAAAGAAGAAAAGAAGAAAAGTACACTAATCTTTTTCTTGGATATCTAAAGAATCATTGGGTTGTACCTCCACGTGATTGTGCTCGTGATGAAAGGTTCGGATCGAGCCGGATTGTTGTACCTTAGGGACAGATCGTTAACAACATGTACAAAGGAACAAAACTGATCCTTAGTGCAGTGTCTAACACGCCTCGATTCAGGCTTGATTTTCATTCATATATTCTTTTAATTTATTTGTGCATTTAAATTTTTAGAATTAATCTTCTAGCAATTTCTAGGAAAGGATTTTGTAAAAACAAAACAATTTTCTAATAGCTAAGGATTAGTTTTTCTAGATATACATTTTGTTTTGTTCAATAACAATTTATAAATAGTTGAGAACACCACAAAAGTTTAATTGCTTGCAGTGTCCTTTATTCTGATAAATTGCAGTTCATGGAATGTTTTAAGCTGCTTATAGAAATAGAATATTGAAGTTCTAATTTAAAACAATATAGTTGTGACAGAGATATAGTATAGAAGTGTGACTAAAATTGCTGATATTCTAATTCATTATTCCATGCAATTTTTAATTGCTTGATGTCTTTTAATGCTTTCTAACATTAAAGTTGATTACATTGATAATTGTTAGTGAAAGTGTACAATGCATTCTTGGCTACTATCAGTAACTTCTTGAATGAATTATTTTAATGGGATTGCAAAGATGAAGAGTCCCTTCTAATTATGTTTTTGGAACTGCTGCATGAAATTGCAATATGTTATTTATGTTATTCACTGTATTGATGTATGGAATAATCATTTGGTGATGAACTGTTCTGTATAGAATGTGAGTTTTATGCATATCACAATCCAATTCTTTTCCTTGTGTGGTTGTTCAATTACTTTATGTTTAGATAGGTGTCATATAAAGAAACTTTTCGTAATATGCTATGACAATCTAGTCACAGAGAGATGCCTTTGCATCCTATTAAATATGGAATGTTGGACGATGTTCTTGTTTTTTCATGTTGTGTATTGATGCATGTTCATGAAAACAGATGTTAGGTGTCTTATACATGTTCATGAAAATAAATGCTAGGTGTTTGCTTTTAATTTGAGAGAACCATCCTTGCTTTTCTATGCTTTGGGTCTTGGTATCTTAAACAAAAATTATTTTTCTATTGCTTCCTGATGAGGCCAATGAGCCCATGGGCAACAGTAATTTCACTGGGATTGAACCAATCATGTCTGAAGTTGACCCTCGGCCTTAGCCAGACAGCCTCAACCCTCGACCTCAGTTCTCGGCCTCGATCTCAGACAGCCTCAACCTTCAGCCCTCAGCCTCGGCCTCGATCGGTTGGCTTCGGCAACAGATTCGGCCATCCAGGTCGATCAGCGCTCCCGGTCGGCATTTTTCATTGGTTCCCACTCGGCTACACCGACTGTTCCGCCACCAGTCCCAGGTGCAACACTCGCACTTGGATCTTGGCCCCTCTCCCGATGGGGTTCGCAGGATCACTACCAGAGGACACCCCTGACGGGGAGATGACGGTGACATCGTTCCGCCGAGCTAGCTCCAAACCGGACCTGACTTCAGCTCTGGACTTCTTCCCGACAGCTCCTGAGGTTGCCCATCCCAGGCTCTCCGCTCCAGCTCCGCGGATGGACTGGACTCCACGTCTCCCGGCCATGGGTGAGCCTGGTCCTTTCCCCGGCTGTTTCAGCCTTCGGCCTCGGCTCCAAAAGCTCTGAACGCCCGCTACAACTCCCTTCCTCGGTTGTCCCGGCCTTCGGACAGCCCGACTTTGACTCCATGGGCAGCAGCCGGCTCCCGCCTGCTCCGTGGAGTCCCGGGTCCCTTCTGCCGTCGGCCTCAGCTGCCATGCTCTCAGCTCCTGCCAACTCTGCGGAGTCCCAACTCCCTTCTCTCCCTTGGCTACTCTTGGCCCTTGCTCCTGACAGTGGACCCTCAGCCTCTGCCTCTCGACTGCCATGTCATTGGCCCTTGCTGCCTACTCCGGCCCTCGGCACCCGACTCCATGGCTCCCGGCAGCCCTGGTCTCCAAACTCAGCCCCGATAGATCCATTTCTGGCCGCGGCCCCTTCCTCGGCCACTCTCGGCCTCCACCGAGTTTGAGTTCCCGAAGGACTCCACCATGCTTCGCCCAAGTCCATATCCGAGCGGCTAATACTCGCCCAGGAGCGTGCCTCTCTTTCCTTTGCTGCCGAGATGGAGGAGGGCCCGGTCCCATCTCTCTTGGACCTCAAGATAAGGTGCTAGGTCCACTTCCGAGCCTCAAGCAAGCACCGAATGAAGCTTCTTGTCGAATTGGAGGCTCTGATCCTCTGACACCCAACTAATGGGGGGCGATGAGCTTGGAACCCATTCGAAGGAGGCTTCCTCTTCAGGAGCTACGTGCATGGGTCCACATGCATATGCCTACGTGCGTGGGAAAGGAAATTATTAAGTAATATCCCATCAAGTGTCCCAGCTTGCCCAGCTCCTGGCTTCGGGAGCCCAGCTCCCTTCCGATCTATTCTCACTCGGCACTCAGCTTCGACTAACCCCCCTTGGCCTCAGACTGATCCTCCTCGGCCTCGGACTATTCCCCCTCGGCACTCGGCTTCGACTGCTCCCCTCGGCTTTGACTGATCCCCTTCGGCCTCGGACTATTCCCCCTTGGCCCTTGGCCTCGGACTGATCCCCCTCGGCCTTGGCTCTAGACCGCTTCCTCTTCATTCATCTTTCTAGGGCGTGAACAGTGACATGCAAGTGTTCACTCATGGCCTTCTCTGGAGCTCATCCAAGGACATAAATAATGTCATGCACGTACTCTATAATCAATGCTCTACGAGGAACAGAGCCTGCTTCAACTCCAAACTTTATCTTCTGCCCCAGCAGCTACACTTTGGGGCCCACATGCGTTGGGGGGTAAAATCGTCATCACATTAATATCCGTGCGAGACGGCTAAGGCTAACCTCCTCCCTCCGTCTCCCCCGGGCTTCCATAGCTCGACCCTTCCGGGCTTCCGTAGCTCGGCCCTTCCGGGCTTCCGTAGCTCGGCCCTTCCGGGCTTCCATAGCCTGGCCCTTCCGGGTTTCCATAGCTCGGCCCTTCCGAGCCTCCGTAGCTCGGCTTCATCGAGCGATCCAACACCTACCTCCACGGAACCTGACGTGGGAGAGCCCAGGCCTACCAGAACGGCATCCTAGACAAGGAATCATGTCGCGACGTGGCCTAAAACCTATCATAACTGCCCCAGGTCTACTCAACCAGATCTCGAGACATCAAGGAGCTCTCCCAGCCGTCGATCCCTCAACAAACGGGATATGGATTCTAACGGCCCCACAACGGCCTGATTCTGTCCGCCTCCATATCGTAACAACCTTTGAACCTTCCAGAAGACGCTCAAGACTCAGGTGACAGTCTATAAATATCAGACTAACAGATTCCCTCAGGTACGCAGGCGCCTCTTTCTATACACACATCTTCTTACACGGGCACCCCCACTGCTTTCTCTCTTCGGTAGCTCGTCGGCGCTCCTGCCCTCTGGAGCTTCCGATTGGCCGCCCCTGGAGAGGCTTCCCGGAGAGATCCACCTCCCCATTGTCTGGTTGATCGCCGATTTCTTCTCCACTGACTTGAGCATCGGAGGGTCTTCCGCGGAGGACCACCCCCAGCGTCCCCCGCGTGTGGACTTCTTGTGCAGGTCCGCCCCCCTCTTCCTGGAGATCGACCGCGCCCGAGTCGGAGGACGGATCCCGGCGGCAACAGATTGGCGCTAGAGGAAGGGCCTCAAGTCCCATTAAAACTTGAAGAAAGGAGACAAGGATCTAAATCCGGAGAAGAACCTCTTTAATGGCCAACCGGAGGAGAGCAACCTCTGAAGCCCAAGATCAGGTCGCTTCCAGAGGCCTGATCCGACTGGCGCTACAGCGCCGCAACCGCCACCAGTCAAAACCCCGTCACCGCCTGCCATCCCGGTGACCCAGGACCAGTTTGCTACGCTGGTCCAACAGGTCCAGGCCCTTACCCACCTGGTTCAAGAGCGCCTTGCACCTCCTCCTGCTTCGCACCTTCAGAAGGAGGCGGCGATTCCTTCTTCACCGGCGACCTCCTCCTTTGATCCGCACGAATCAGCGGATCCCCCACATCGGCCCAGGGGGGACAAACCAGTCCCGCGAGCCGGTTATGATAGAGATCCTCTCAGATCTCGGCGAGCCCGGTCCCTCTCCCCGGCGACATCTCACCATGATTCCACGCCATCCTTGCGATTCTCACGCCCAGCTCTCCTCTAACCGGTGAAGAGGAGATCCGCCGTCAGATCCAGGAGATGCGTCAGGAGCTGGACGCCGCCAAGCAGACCCATCTGCCCCAGCCCAAGGCGGAGCAGGGCATCCCTTTCTCTAAGGGAATCATGGAGGAAGTGATTCCCTCCCATGTCAAACTGCCAGCCGTCGAACCCTATCACGGCTCCACCAACCCGGACGACCATCTCAGTAGCTTCCGGTCAATAATGATGTTCCACGGAGCATCTGATGCGGTCCTCTGCCGCGCCTTCCCCTCCACCCTCAGAGGATCCGCCCGAACCTGGTTCAACGCCTTGAAACCGGGTTCCATTGATTCATTCGATGAGCTGAGCCGCCTTTTTATTGGTCAGTTCGTCAGCAGCCGCCGCCACCGACGAAGATCCGACTCCCTCTCCGAAGTCAAGCAGAGAGAGGGGGAGTCCTTGAGGAATTACCTTGGCCGTTTCAACAAGGCCATGTTAGAGGTGGACCACCTTAATCATGAGGTGGCTATGTCCGCCCTGGCGGGGGAGTCTCGAAGGAGAGCGACTTCTACCTGGCTATGGAGGTCAGCTACCCCCCATGTCTCTCTGATATGATGGCCCTTGCGGACAAGGTACGCTAGGGTCGAGGAGTCGCGGAGAGTTGCCCGCGCTGAGCAAGCAAAGAAGAAGGAGCCTAAAGTCCCCGACAGGCACCGTCCCGTCCGTCGACCAAGTCCGCCCCGCCGCCAAAGAGTCCCTTCGCTGCCGCCAAGGAATCGCTCCCGAAGTCCTCCTAGGCGATTTGATCGCTATACTCCGCTGACTGTGCCCCGAGCGCAAATCCTTATGGAGATAGAGCGCCAACTTCCCCGGCCAGTGCCTCTCCGAGGGAACCCGACCGAAGAGATCCCGCCAAGTACTGTCGCTACCACAGGGAGCACGATCATGACACTGAAGAATGCTGGCAGCTGAAGAATGAGATTGAGAGGCTGATTCGGTGGGGATGACTAGATCAATTTAGGAGGGCGCCCGAGCCGCAACAACAAGGAGGTGACCGCCAGCCCGAGCTCCAACAACCTCCTCCTCCACCAAATCCGCCCGTGATCGGTCGTATTAACATGATTGAAGAGGCCGGCGGATCGAGCCCCAGAGGCGACAGAGATGGATCAGTGCCAAAGAGGGCATGGACGGATGAACTCTCCTTCTCCGATGATGATCTTCTTGGGATACAGCTCCCCCACGATGACGCACTAGTTGTATCCCTTAATTTGAACAATTATGATGTAAGCCGAATCCTGTTGATAGTGGAAGCTCGGTAAATTTTTTGTACCTCGGTGTGTTTGCCAGGATGAAATTGCTCATGGAAAACCTTCGAGCCATGGATTCCACCCTGATGGGATTCACCGGCGACGTCATTATCCCGGAAGGGGTCGTCACCCTGACGGTCCGCGCGGGAACCTGGCCCCTTGTGACCATTGTACAGACCGATTTCCTAGTGACCGACCTCAGATCCCCATACAACGCCATATTCGGCAGGCCTGGTTTAATGTCTCTCAAGGCAGTTGTCTCCATCCCGCATCTGTCTATGAAGTTCCCCACCGAGCAAGGAGTTGGAGTGGTTCGGGGAAGTCAAGCCATGGCTCGGCAATGTTTCGTTACGAGCCTTCAGTCTAGAATGCCGGAGATTGACGGGCTAGACGCTCGTGAGGACTTCGCCGAACAGCGGGGAGAACCGGCAGAGGAATTGGAGGAAGTACCATTGGACGAAGCTCAGCCCGACCGAACCACAAGGATCGGGTCGCTACTCAAAGGAGAGTCCCGGCACAGGTTGATCAGATTCCTCCAAAGCAATGCGACATCTTCGCCTGGACCGCCTCCGACATGCCAGGAATCAACCCCGAGGTCCTCGTCCATCATCTCAATGTGGACGAGATGCACAGGCCTGTTAAGCAGAAGAAGAGAAGCTTCGCCCCAGAGCGCAAAAAGCCATTGAAGAAGAGGTCGACAAACTCATAAAGGCCAACTTTGTCCGAGAGGTAAATTACCCGAACTGGCTGTCAAATGTCGTCATGGTGAAAAAGTCGAACGGCAAATGGAGGATCTGCATCGACTTCACCGACCTCAACAAGGCCTGCCCGAAGGACAGCTTCCCCCTCCCTCGGATCGACCAGCTCGTGGACGCCACCTCAGGCCACCAGATGCTGTCATTCATGGACGCCTATTCCGGCTACAATCAGATCCGAATGGCCCCTGAAGATGAAGAAAAGACCGCCTTCATAACCGACCGAGGTACTTACTGTTACCGTGTTATGCCTTTTGGTCTTAAGAATGCAGGGGCAACCTACCAGCGGCTGGTCAACAAAGGTGTTCAAGGAGCAAATCGGCCGGAACATGGAGGTGTATGTGGACGACATGCTGGTCAAAAGCAGAGAGGCTTCACGACATGTTGAGGACCTCGCGGAGAGCTTTCACCACGTTGCGCAAATATGGGATGAAGCTCAACCCGACCAAGTGCGCCTTCGGCGTCAATTCCGGGAAGTTCCTCGGCTTCATGGTCTCCCAGCGGGGTATCGAAGCTAACCCCCAGAAGATTCAAGCTCTCCAACAAATGGCGCCCCCGGCATCTGTAAAGAAGTCCAGCGCCTAACCGGGAGGATAGCGGCCCTTAACCGCTTTGTGGCACGATCGGCCGAGAGATGCCTCCCCTTCTTCAAAACCCTCCGATCGGCCAAAAACTTTCAGTGGACTCCCGAATGCCAGAAGGTCATTTCAAGATCTCAAGAAGTACCTCGGCTCGCCCCCGCTTCCTCAGCAGTCCGACCCCGGAGAGACCCTATTTTTGTACCTGGCGTTTCGGAAGGTGCAGTCTGCTCGGTGCTGATCAAGGAAGAAGGCAAGGTCCAAAAGCCGATCTACTATGTGAGCAGGCTGCTCCGCGATGCGGAACGAGGTACAGCAGGATTGAAAAGATGGTGTTGGCCTTGATCACCTCAGTTCGAAAGCTACGACCGTATTTCCAAGCACATTCCGTGACGGTCCTGACTGACCAACCTATCAGGGCGGTGGTCCACCGTCCGAGACTTCGGGAAGATGACCAAATGGGCCGTCGAGCTAAGCGAGCATGACATACATTTTTAGCCTCGTCCGGCCATCAAAGCCCAAGTACTGGCCGACTTCCTCCTCGAGTGTACCATCCCGGAGGACGGTTCTACCCCAGACTCTCTTGAAGAGCCAAAGTCTGGAGCCCGGTGGCTCCTCCACGTCGACGGGTCGTCCAATGCCCATCACTCCGGTGCGGGTCTAGTTCTTACCAGTCCTGAGGGGATGATCTTCGAATATGGCGTCCGATTCTCCTTCCCGGCTTCCAACAACGAAGCCGAGTACGAAGCTCTGTTAGCCGGTCTCCGGATCGCCCGCAATCTGAAGGTGGAAAGCTCAGCGCCTTCACCGACTCTCAGCTGGTAGCCGGCCATGTTCGGGGAGAATTTGAAGCCCGGGAAGCCGAACATGATTCGATATCTCCAGGAGGTGCGTAACTTGCTTCCCCATTTTTCCGAATTTGAAATTATTCAGATTCCCAGATCCGAGAACGCCCGTGCCGACCTACTCTCCCGATTGGCAACCACGGAGACGATGGATGCCGAACAAAAGTTCCACCTGGAGACTCTGGAAAAGCCGAGCATCATGGAAGCCGACCGGGTGATGCAAGTTGAGGCCGAACCATCCTGGTTCGACCCTATCCTCAAATATCTCAAAGAAGGGTCGCTTCCGTCCGACCGAAGAGAGGCTAGGAAGCTGAAGCTGCAGGCCGTCCACTACGTGTTGATTGACAACCAACTTTACAAGCGGTCATTTTCCATGCCGCTGCTTAGATGCCTTCGCCCATCAGAAGCGGACTACGCTCTGTGAGGTACATGAAGGGATTTGCGGCAACCATCTGGGAAGCCGGTCCCTATGCCACAAGGTGCTGCGACAAGGCTATTACTGGCCGACCATGCAAAAAGACGCGGACGATCTAGTCCGAGCCTGCGACCCCTGCCAGAGACATTCAAGCATCCAAAGGCTCCCTTCCGCCGAGCTAGTTTCTATATCCTCCGCTTGGCCCTTTGCCAAATGGGGGATGGACATCCTCGGCCCATTCCCGCTTGCAACGGGACAGCGGAAATTCCTATTGTCGCCATCGACTACTTCACCAAATGGGTTGAAGCGGAAGAAGCGGCACAAATTACCGAGGCACGGGCCAGAGACTTTGTGTGGAGGTCCATCATCTGCCGATTCGGCCTCCCCCACACTATAATCACCGATAACGGCAAGCAGTTCGACAACTCCAATTTCGCCAGTTCTGCGAGGAGCACGGAATTCGTCACCACCTTACTTCGGTCGGGCACCCACAAGCCAACGGAGCGGCCGAGGTGACCAACAGGACCCTCCTCCAGGGAATCAAAGCTCGCCTCTCCAGAGCCCAAGGCAGGTGGGCGGATGAGCTGCATCATGTCTTATGGGCCTACGCACTACCCGAGAATCCCGACGGGCGAGACCCCATTCGAATGGCTTTTGGTACGGAGGCCGTTATCCCTGTGGAAGTCGGCCTCCCATCATTGCGGGTGGAGAGTTACTCAGAGGAACCAGCAACGAACAACTCCGCACCAACCTCGACCTAGTGGAGGAGGTCAGAGAGAAGGCCCGAATCAGACGGCTGCTTATCAACAGAGGGTGGCTCGGTACCATGCCTCCAGGGTCAAGGGGAAAAGCCTTCCTGCCTGGCGACCTTGTCCTCCGAAAGCTTCTGTATCCAAACCGCTGGAGCAAGGAAAGCTGGCGCCAAACTGGGAGGGCCCGTACCAGGTAGCGGAGATTATTGGACCGGGAACCTACAAGCTGCAGGATCTGGATGGGAAGTCCATTCCCCGGACTTGGAACGCGGACAACCTTCGTAAATATTATCAATAGGGTATGTCCTCTCTGAATTCATCTTCACATGCCTCACTACACGTTCCTGCTTATCTGTTTCCTCAAAACCTGTCGCGTGAATCATTATGCACTGCATTGCTATAAATTGCAAGAAGAAACAGATACTGCTTACCAATCCTCGGCACAACCGAGTTATCTGTTCTCCGAACAGGAAATCTCCGAACCTCGGCTGGGCCGAGCAACAAAATCTCGAACCTTGGCAGGGCCAAGTAAAATATTCTCCGAACCTCGGCCGGGCCGAGCAACGAATCCTCGAGCCATGGCAGGGCCAGGTAAAAATCATTCGGGCTAAAATCCCAGATAAAAACCGAAGTACACAGGCCTCGACTAAAGCCGAGCAGCCTCCAAATAGTCCCCGAAGGACTTCGTCCGGTTTGAAAACGAGCGCGTTAAGCAAAAACCATCGACGCACAAAAAGAAGCCACCATTGGCAAACCCCTTTTTAGAGGCCATTGAGCCCCGCATAATCGGCCAGAGGCCCCAAGCAGAGCTAGGAGATCCCCCTCTGCTACTGAAAACCTTTGGGTAACGCCCCTATAACCCGTCGTTCAAAGCGTCTATATCAACGCACAAAAACGATGGGGCCACGCCAACACCCTAAATTCATCACACGGATCAAGGCCATAAATTCTTGAAGAAGAGGACTTCCAAAGCAAGATCCATTTTTCATTTAGAAAAAGAGGACTACAAAAAGACAGTAAAAAAACAAAAACAGGAGAGAGGCCCTAAATCAGAATCCGGAGTCACTCCCGGAGGTTAGCAGCTCCTCCAGGCGCTCCGTCAGGTCAGCCACTTGCTGACGAAGGGACGCGATCTCCTCCCTTTGCCGATCCACCACCCGGCGTAGGGCCTCCGCCTCCTTGACCGTCATGTCCATGTACTCCTCGGCGATCCTCGCAAGCTGCTGATTACTCGCAAGGGCCGACGCTAGGCCCAGTCCATCAACAGTGACGGAGGTACGCCTCCCCTCTGAACACAGCAGGCTGACGAGCGAGGAACGCAACTCGCCTGATGATCGCCCTGGATAGGCCATTCTTTCAGAACTTAAACCGAGGGATGGCCGAAACTGATGCCCCTCGGTCATATTTATATTCGCCAGGCAGGTATCTCTATCGGTCGCGCCGTAACCACCGACCCATAAGAACTTACCACGTGTCGCCATTTCAGTGCCTGCGAAATCCGAAGCGTCGCGCCCCATCCCGAGCGAGATCGGTAAGCGCGAGCAGTTTGTTCGGGAATTCCCCAAGCAGAACATTTTTCGATCTGTCGGCCCTCGCAATAAATGCATTCGGCGCTTCCCCGAGCCTCTTAATGCTGGTCTCTTCTTCGGGAAACGTGGAAGTCCGGCATTCGGCCAATAACCTATCCCCTCGGGAAGAGTAGCGACACCAATAAAAAAGAATAACGATATACCGCTCGTTCCGCCCTGGCGCCCCTTACCAAGCGCCGCGTGGGCCTGACGCTGTGGCCCACATTCATAACTGAGTCGCTCCCTTGAGCCCGAATCTCCGAACCTTGGCAGGGCCAAGTCAATTATCTCCAAACCTCGGCTGGGCCGAGTGAATAAATCTCCGAACCTTGGCAGGGCCAAGTCAATTATCTCCGAACCCCGGCTGGGCCGAGTGAATGAATCTCCGAACCTTGGCAGGGCCAAGTCAATTATCTCCGAACCTCGGCTGGACCGAGTGAATAAATCTCCAAACCTTGGCAGGGCCAAGTCAATTATCTCCGAACCTCGGCGGGGCTGAGTGAATAAATCTCCGAACCTTAGCAGGGCCAAGTCAATTATCTCCGAACCTCGGCGGGGCCGAGTGAATAAATCTCCGAACCTTGACAGGGCCGAGTCAATTATCTCTGAACCTCGGCTGGGCCGAGTGACTGAATCTCCGAACCTTGGCAGGGCCAAGTCAATTATCTCCGAACCTCGGCTGGGCCGAGTGACTGAATCTCCGAACCTTGGCAGGGCCAAGTCAATTATCTCCGAACCTCGGCGGGGCCGAGTGAATAAATCTCCGAACCTTGGTAGGGCCGAGTCAATTATCTCCGAACCTCGGCTGGGCCGAGCGACTGAATCTCCGAACCTTGGCAGGGCCAAGTCAAATATCTCCGAAACTCAGCTGGCCCGAGTGACAGGTTCCCTGAACCATGAAGGGAAAAAGTATGGATTCCCTGAACTTCGGCCAAAGCCGACCCACGATAAACCGAGCTCTGGTAAAAGCGAAGCACAAAAATATCAGGCTTCTGACCAAAGTAAGGAGCATGTTTCGCCGAATGGTCTCTGAACCGCCACGCACGAACCTCGATTGGTTCGGACGACGTGGGATCCTCGTCTAAGGACGAGCGGGATGCCTTTGTACCCCACAAACAACAATAACAGCAAACTCGGCACAGAAAAGATAGAGATTGAAAACAGAATATAACTCTCTTTATTGCCGATCAAGATCAGTTACAAATGCCTCACAGGCGTTACAAGAGCATTGAAATGCATAAAATAAAGGCAAATACAAAACTCGGGCAACTGCTCCAAGGCAGACCTAGGCAATCGTGATGCTCCAGTGTCCGACCGTCGAACAAGATAGGTCGCATCCAGACAGCTCGAGCTGATGGTAGCCGGTCGACATGGACCAATAGTTGCGACTGACTTCAGTTGGCAGCGATATCTCGGTGATCCAACCGAGATATCTGGATGACCATCCCAGACCACCCACCCGAGGAACCCCTCGACGAGTAGGCAGGAGGCCAGCGGACCCTGGCGTCGGAACGCTCTCCCAAACCGAGTGTGTACCGCCATGCCTTGCCAAGTCTCAAGGACAAGGAGTCGGCGGGCGGCGCACCTTCACCCCCTTTCCGTGTGGTAAAAGATTCCCCAGGTGGCCGAGCCCAGGAATCTGAATCGGGGAAGGAGGAGAAGTTCAAGTAAGTCATGAGAGGCCCGCGTGCACTTCCTACCATGCGTCCCCAAAGGGGAACCGCAAAGGCCACACTGGAAGAGTTATTGTGCGCTCTCTGTGTGATCTCTGCGCCCTCCTTATACGCTCTCCATATGATCTTCGGGACTCGTCCCCTAAGGGTGAGCCATTCTTCGACAGCTCCCCAGTCACCCCAGCTATCCGGAGGCAAGGAGCCCATGAGAGGAAAGCTCGGTCCTCCCACTCGTAACAGCAGAAAAATGAGCATAATGGAAGTTCTGATGGGAAAGACACCTTGGGGATAACCAAACATGACCCCCTTTCTTCCCTTTTTATAGGCAGAAAAGAGCCGGGAAAAACTACCCAAGCTGAAAGTCCCGAGATTCGAACATTTGGCCCATACCTCCACGTGGCCCCTCAGTATAGGCGCAACGACCCGTTGCGCGCCGAGCCCACCACTTGAATCGAGACGCGCGCAATGATTTCCCCTCTGATACCGAATCGCTACCTTTAAATGCGAAGGATTGACCACTGGCATTACGGAAACTGGCAGGTTCAGAATATCATCCTGGGAAAATAACATTCTCCAATGGTAGACGGTTGCGTGCACGACATGACAAAGTAACCTGCATGGGAAAAGAGCACCTTCCAGAAAGCTCTGCTACAGCTTTATGTTCCCCACTACGCCGTATCATCAATTCTGGTGAAATAAAAACCGAATCACCTACGGGACAGCAGGGCGTTGGCAGAATAGCAGAAAGCGCGAAGGCCTATCTTCCTTGTCGGTCCCAGCCGACCTATTTTGTCTGTCGGCCCCAGCCGACCTACTTCGCCTGTCGGTCCCAGCCGACCTACTTTGCCTGTCGGCCCTAGCCGACCTATTTCACTTGTCGGCCCTGCCGACCTATTCTATTCATCGGCCCCAGCCGACCTACTTTTCTTGTCGGCCCCAGCCGACCTACCTTCTTCGTCGGCCCAAGCCGACCTGTTTTGCCCATTGGCCCTAGCCAGTACGTTTCCTTCAATCCCGAGATAAGGATGACCTAAGAGCGTCAGTGAGCCATAGGTCGCTCACAATCAAGGTGGAAACGACAACAAGGTCACGCAAGGAAAACACTTAAGTGAAAACGGGAAATTCATTCATTAAGAAACATCAGACAGACTTCTGAAAAACAAAATACAAGAGTGGCCCCTAAGGGTCAGGAACCACATCGGCTCTGGCCGGACTTTCGGTTACATCTACAGAAGCGTGACTAGACTCACCCTTCTCTAATGCTTTTGCCCCCTCAGCGGAAGTTTGCGACGTCCCCCAGAAATTGCGGCTTCGCTGGAACCCGGGACGACACCAGGGTCAGTGTCTGAGACGTCGACATATTCGTCCTCTTCTTCCCCCTCGGACTCACCCTCATCGGGAGTTTCAGCATCCAGGAAAGAGATATCCCATTCTGGATGCTCGCTGGATATCTTCTCTTTGCATTCCTGCTGCCCATGTTGGAAGGCGCCAACACTGATGGCATCCTGCCTCCCCTTGAGTATGGCGAGCTGCATGTTGGCCTCAGCAGCCTGTTTCTCAGCCTCCGCGACTTGGGCCCGCAGAATGATATTTTGCTCCTTGAACTCGTCGGCCCGCGTCTCGAATTCTGAGCTCTTGTTGCGGCTGGACACAAGCTCGCCTTGAAGAGCCCGAACCTCTAACTCCAACTTCACCATCTGAGAAAGCCAAAGTAAGTCGGCATCACAAGAAACCAGTAGAAAAAGCTAAAAAAGGGGGAGGAAATGAGATCGTACCTCCTCCTCTCGTCTGGCTAACCTCTTGGCCAACTCCTCAGCCTCGCCCCTGGCTCTTGTCCTATCAGCCCCGACCAGCTCGACTCTCTCTTGCAGATTGTTGATCCTCAACTGCTTGGCTCCGATTACCTCCTGGGCTTGGGACAGCTCGTCGTTCACTCGAGCTATCACCCCTTGTTGCCATTTAGCGCCCTCCCTCAAATGAGCAATTTCGCTGTCGCGACGCTTCAGCCGATCCTCCACCTCCTCGAGCATCCTAGTCAAACGCTTCCTCTCTCGGCAGCTTCCTTCCCCAGCCGATCCATACTCTCGCTATGTTCTCTCCGCATCGCCTTCACCTCCGCAGAATGTTTCGACTCAATTCTGGCTAGCTCCAAGCACGCGTTGTCATTCTTCGCCAGGAGTTCCTGCAACTCCTCCACCCTACGCTTCTGCTTGGACACCTCGGCCAGAGCGACCTGGTGTGCCGCCCTTATTCCCTTCAGGCTCCTATCTATCATATCCATAAGCTCTTCAAACTTCTCAGACACTTTCAGTCGTGATCGAAGCTCGGCATTATCCTTCCTGGCCTGAATGCTGCCCCCGTCGCCAAACTCAGACGCCAGCACATCGCCCGAGAAAGCAAAACGCTCTACGAGACAAAAGATGAATAAAAACCCACGATGGGGTCACTTAGGAGACATCTACCGCACAAAAGAAATAACTTACCCGCGAGGCATAGGCCCGAGTCATCCTCATCAGGGTCATATTATCGATGTCGGGAAGGAGATGGATACTCTCGGCCATGCCTTGCTGACCGAACGCAGCATCGACCAGCTCCAAGTCCGCGAACTTGTCCGCCGAAGGGTCTGCACCTGGGTGCAAGGCCGACCTCATTAAGGCGGAAAATGCCTCCTCAACACCAGCGCTCGAACTACTGGGCTGACCGTCCCCGCCTGAGGGACCGACCTGGGCAACCTCCGCCTGAGAGGCCCCCAATTTCCCAGCCTCCTCTATCAAGGCCCTGGCTTGGACTTCTTCGGATAATTCGGCTAGCCCAAGCGCCAGCCTCCCCAAAACCTTTTTCGAGGGAGCTCCCAACGCAGAGCTCCCGCCTTGCTGCGTCTCCTCCTTTGACGCACCTTTCCCGGTTACCACCATCTGTGTCTCCGCCACTGGGGCCCCCGGGGTCTCGGCCCGTCCTACCACTTGCATCTCCTCCGTAGGCTCCCCCGAAGCCTCGTTTGACCTGCCTCACTACTACCGGACTCCCCCACAGAGAGACCGAGAGAGGGCTCTCCCTGAACCTCCCCGGCTGCGGCTGCCGCCTCTCCCTCTCCTGCCGGAGCCGATGGCGATCCCGCGGGGACAGTAGGCTCCTCGGCGATGACCACCTCCGCCAAATCCGTCGATGGTTCCTCTTTCAGGAGGGACGCGGTCGAACGAGCCAACGGAGCCTCGTCCGAGCTGTCTGATATTTCCAACACGAGAGGGCCGGGGGCACAACCGCTCTCCCTGGATCCTCCTTCACCCCCAGCGCTTCTGCCGTGACTGCACCGGCGCCTGGCGGGCTTCCTGCGGAGATGTGAGCCCTTTTCTCGGGCCTGCCACTATCCGCGCCACTGCTCTCCCCGGGGCGCTTTCCTCTCTTCCTCTTGGAGAGGCTCGTCAAAGCCGATCTCTGGGCTGAGGAACAAAACATACACGATCAGATCCAAGCACATTCATCGAGAAAATGCACAGCAAAAAATTTAAAAGAGAAGATTCACCTTGCGGGTCCAGGGGGCTGAGCCCTGCTGCGAAAAGGGCCCCCTCCGATAGCAAGTCGTTGGCCGAAAACACCTGTCCATTACGAAGGACGTCCAAGTCCCTCTCCTCCTGCGCCGACAAAACCGGATGCGTCTCCGCATCCCTCACGAAATCCCCCCATCTCCGAGGGAAGCCGGAACCGATATTTTCCTCTGCGATAACGAACCGACTCTTCCACCCCTTGATGGAAGATGGCTTATCCGCAATAACGTTGAAAGATCTCCGGGGTCCGATGTAGGGCCACTCTGATTTCCTCCCAGGAATCAAATGGTAGCAGGTGCGGAAAAGGGGGAGAGTAGCGACGATTTGAATCTGGTAGCACATCGAGATGAATCCGACGATGCTTCGCCAGCTGTTTGGAGCCACCATTGACGGGCAGATATTATAGTGGGTCATGATTTCCTTCACCAAGGGGTGAAGAGGAAAATGGAGACCCGCCTTCAAACTATCTTCATAAACAAAAACCCCAGACTCTAAATCCCGAGTAACTCTATCTCCGGATTTCGGCGCCCGCAGAACGACATCCGGGGGCATGCCATACCACTGGTGAATCCTCCCCAAATCCTCGGCAACGATTTCTGAGGCCACGTCATCGGGGCTCATCGCCATCTCGATTGAAAGAAGTACCAAGCGAAAACGATGAGCGTCAAAGAAGATGAAAGGCCAGAACTCTTCTGAAAGCAAGACGAGAGGACGCCGAGAGCATGCACGCATATATATATACAATGCGGCTGTCACTTCGCTTCCCCGCCAAGAAGCCGCCCTGAGGAGGCGGGGCATCTCATCCCAGGCGTCCGGAATCGCCTCGACAAACGCCCGATCGATCGGGATTTACGACGTGGCGTAATCCCAACCGTCACTCGCGGAGGAGCCTTAGCCCCGAAGGCAGATGGCCCTGTCGCATTAATTAGGGCATCATTGCACGAACTGTCTATACCAAGACGTCCCATCTGGGACATGCCATTTGGACTTGTACTCCCTATGCCCGAACCTACGCTTCGAACTAGGGAGTGGAGGGCATGTGTTGGGGGGTAAAATCGTCATCACATTAATATCCATGCGAGACGGCTAAGGCTAACCTCCTCCCTCTGTCTCCCCCGGGCTTCCATAGCTCGGCCCTTCCGGGCTTCCGTAGCTCGGCCCTTCCGGGCTTCCGTAGCTCGGCCCTTCCGGGCTTCCGTAGCTCGGCCCTTCCGGGCTTCCATAGCTCGGCCCTTCCGAGCCTCCATAGCTCGGCTTCATCGAGCGATCCAACACCTACCTCCACGGAACCTAACGCGGGAGAGCCCAGTACTACCAGAACGGCATCCTAGACAAGGAATCATGTCGCGACGTGGCCTAAAACCTATCATAACCACCCCAGGCCTACTCAACCATATCTCAGATATCAAGGAGCTCTCCCAGCCGTCGATCTCTCAACAAACGGGATATGGATTCTAACGGCCCCACAACGGCCTGATTCTGTCCGCCTCCATATCGTAACAACCTTTGAACCTTCCAGAAGATGCTCAAGACTCAGGTGACAGTCTATAAATATCAGACTCACAGATTCCCTCAGGTACGCAGGCACCTCTTTCTATACACACATCTTCTTACACGGGCACCCCCACTGCTCTCTCTCCGGCAGCTCGTCGGTGCTCCTACCCTCTGGAGCTTTCGATTGGCCACCCCTGGAGAGGCTTCCCAGAGAGATCCACCTCCCCATTGTCTGGTTGATCGCCGATTTCTTCTTCATTGACTTGAGCATCGGAGGGTCTTCCATGGAGGACCACCCCCAGCGTCCCCCGCGTGTGGACTTCTTGTGCAGGTCCGTCCCCTTCTTCCTGGAGATCGACCGCGCCCGAGTCGGAGGACGGATCCCGGCGGCAACAGGAACCCATTCGAAGGAGGCTGCCTCTTCAGGAGCTACGTGCATGGGTCCACATGCATATGCCTACGTGCGTGGGAAAGGAAATTATTAAGTAATATCCCATCAAGTGTCCCAGCTTGCCCAGCTCCTGGCTTCGGGAGCCCAGCTCCCTTCCGATCTATTCTCACTCGGCACTCAGCTTCGACTAACCCCCCTTGGCCTCGGACTGATCCTCCTCGGCCTCGGACTATTCCCCCTCGGCACTCGGCTTCGACTGCTCCCCTCGGCTTTGACTGATCCCCTTCGGCCTCAGACTATTCCCCCTTGGCCCTTGGCCTCGGACTGATCCCCCTCGGCCTCGGCTCTAGACCGCTTCCTCTTCATTCATCTTTCTAGGGCGTGAACAGTGCCATGCAAGTGTTCACTCATGGCCTTCTCTGGAGCTCATCCAAGGGCATGAATAATGTCATGCACGTACTCTATAATCAATGCTCTACGAGGAACAGAGCCTGCTTCAACTCCAAACTTTATCTTCTGCCCCAGCAGCTACACTTTGGGGCCCACATGCCTGACTTTATCACCATCGCTGTCAATGCAGAACAACGGAAGGGTGGCGTGGGAGACACATCTGGCGAGCACTGTAGTGGCTACCCATGCTCTGCAGCAGCCTGCAACAGCTGTCCAAGTCAAGTAGCACCCACCAACCAGCTGCAGCTACCTACTCTGACAGAACATGGCCTACAGCTCTGGCATGCCAAAGAAGGAAGCAAGCCTCACCGTTGCTGCTTTTGCTGCCACCATCAATAAATGCTCTGACAAGTGGCTACACCCCAGCTGGTAGTCTCTAGGCATCAATAAAAGGGATAAGAGGGACCCTCGACCAGGTAACTCAACACACAACACTCCTAAACGCTCATGCTTGCTCACAGAGAGAGCTCTAAGCTAGCCTCTCTCTCTTTCAAGCTTTCTCAAGCTCACGGCTGTTGCTCAGAGTACTGACTTGAGCGTCGAAGGGTCTCCATCGGAATCTCCAGTTATCGAGACTTTTTTGCATGCTTTCGACCTAGAGAAGCTCGTCGAAGGATCCTGGGCTCGTTGAAGGAGGCGACCAAATGCTCACAGACGTTCGAGGATGATAATTTGGCATTATCACTTCCTATCTTGCAATTATGTCATAGCATGCAGTGTATTGCTTTGTTATTAGTAATTTTCTATTGTCTATTTGTTACTAAACAGAATTTATGTTATTAATAATAAAGTGTTTAGAGAACCTTATGCTATTTAATAATTGCTCAGATGCACAATAGAATTTCAGAGGTTTTTAATTAAAGTTATTAATTTTTACAAAGATGTAAAAGGAGAGAATGGGTCAGATCTTCCACAAATTCTTGTGGAGGCTATTTGATTTAGGAAATTGGATTTTATTAAAAGCTGATTGTATCGAACTCTGCTATTCATAGGAATTAGCATGTTGCCAAACTTGGTTAAAGGTATGGCAGTATACTATAAAATCAAAAGTTGGGATTTATGAAATGTTAAGAGGCCCATATGGTGTGGGTGTTGATTCTCTCATTTAATGCATACAATAGCCAAGATGAATAATAGAAAAAAAAAAGAAAAAACTGAGATGAAAAAAGAGAAAAAAAGAGAAAAGTGCTATGGTCAGTGTTAATGCAAAGATTGCAATGCATAGTATAATGTTGCATAAATGGATGAAGGTTTATCTGCCCTATATTCTGAAACGCTGCATTCGATCCTTGGACTAAAATTTCACATAATTAAGCAATGATGCTTTTGAATATTATATCAATGATGATTATTTATCTGCATTTTATGCAATTATCTTTCTTTAATAGTTTGAATAAAGCTTGTTCTTTATGGCTATGATGATCTATTTCAAAAGCAAGCATATTATTGTTCTAATATATCTTAGTTTGATTCTCTTACTTAAGGTCTAGTCCAATAAATAATGTTTCTTCTTAAAATTTATCAAGTCTGAGAAGAATTAGGCAAATCAATTAACCAAGAAGTTATCTAGGAGTGAAGTCCTAGATTTATAAGGGGGATGAGGCTTAAGCCCAATATTTGGTCACCAGTAGTGGATACCCAACCTCTGTGATTTGAGATCTCATGAAGGAGATTTAATGTGGTAGAAACGAAGCTAATTGAGTGATCGTGTTAGAGCATAAATTTTAAAAAATTTCTCATCCCATCCCTATAATGAGTGCTCTTATAAAGTGACAAAGTAAATTTATGTAAGGTTGAGTCATACTCTTAATGGATTCGAGGTAGGTTGTCTACAGGGTGTTAGTCACAAATACCCTTGAAGGATTCACCTATATGAGAATTATCATATTAAGCTGTGACTAAAGGTTTGGGCTAACCTTAAAGAATTATCATGAAAAATCGAGGTACTAAGCGCAAGGCCTTTAATATGCGCTGATTGTATAAACCCAATTGATTCATACTGTGCCTGTGATTAGTAGAAGTTTGAGTCAAGGACCTAGTTCAAGGCTTAATCCACTATGGCTCCTTCATATGTATACAATCAATACTAAGTGGGGTTCAAGTACACAGGATACCTCACCTATTGCGCAGTATAAGATGCCTTAAAAAAATCAATAGTAACAATAAAAAATATATATAAAGGGAAAAGGAATTTATGTTATATTGATTTTAATATTTTTTAATTTAAAACTTTTGTAAAAAATTATTAAAAAAAGTTTTAATTAAAAAAAAGAGAGGACCCACACGAGCTTTGTTCGCGTGGGTCGCTGGCATTACGCTTGCCAAGCGAGCATTCACTAGGGAGGTGAACATTCTGCTAATGCTCGCAACGCGAGCATTTTGCTGCTCGCGAGAGCACGAGCGTTTCGTGTATAAAAAAGAGAGGAAGAATAGCATGCCAAGAACATCCCTCCAATCATATTCTTGGCAAGAATGAAGTAGCCTAGAGAGAAAGTGAGTAAGAGGACTCCTCTCTGGCAGCATTGGAGTCTCTTTATGTTGCTGACATTGACTCTTTTTCAAAGAAATGAAAAGGGAAGGCAGAGGCAGACCTCTTAACTTTTTATTTTAAATTTAATTTCTTATTCTTTGATATTTACTAATCTTTTTTTTTGAGCATCTAAAGGAATTATTGGGTTGCAACTCCATACGATCGTGCACGTGATGGAAGGTTCAAATCGAACTGGATCATTGTACTTTAGGGACAGATCGTCAACAACCTACACGAAGGGACGAAAATTGATCGCAGTATATAACACGCCTCGATTTAGGCTTAATTCTTATTCATATCTTCTTTTATTTTATTTACATATTTATATTTTTAAAATTAATCTTTTAGCAATTTTTAGGAAAGAAAATAAAAAAAAACAAAATAATTTTCTAACACATAGACTTGGTGCAGCAAAAGGTGACGGTCACCGGCGGCTACGTGGACCATGCTGAAAGCGGTGAGGAAGACGTGGAGGCGGGCGGTGCTGTGGCCCTATCCCTACAACATGGATCCAAGTACGCCACCTACGCCCAGGAGTACTATTACTATCACCAGCACCACGTACCCCACCCTGGCCCACCACCTGATATTTAACTCCTCCAATAATCCACACTCCTACAACTACTATAAGCATGCATGGGTGCAACGACTCCGACATGCATGGCTACTACCAGAAGCCGACCTACTCTCAAATCGTTGACGAGAGAGCCCGGTCTCTCTTCAGTGATGATAACCCAGAAGCCTGTTCCATTATATGAATATATCTTCTGAAAATATATGTATATATGTGTGCATCTGTATTTAATTTAATTAGTTAATTAACCAACAGAGCCGGCAGTTTGCCTAGCCTTGTAAAAATTTTTGGGTTTCTGTACTAATTAAGGGTGTGCGTATAATGAGGAGGGGTGTTTAATATTGGGGTCAATTAATATAATCGGATTAGGGAGAATAAAACAATTTCTTCAACCTAGTTACCACCTCCCAAAAGAATATCAGAAAATTAAAATTTAAAAATAGCGAAATCCAAATCTTTTTCTTTCATTAATAATTACAACTAATCATAGGATTTTTCTTTATACCGATGATGTCTATCCTTGCGCAATCCAAATTAGATTCTTTCCTTGCTTAAAAGATATTATCACCTTTTCAAAATAGATATTATTAAAAGTAATCCTAAAAATCTAAGATCCTATGAGAGATAAATCTCAACACACACACACACATATATATCTTCGACCGCTTGACCTAATTCTTTCTAGGTTATGAGGTATATCTAGTCAAATGTTTTCAAAAGAAATAATTTACTTTAATTGACCAATTTGAGATTCAAATGGTGGGATGAAAAAAACTTGCTACACCAAAGGGCGGTGCAGCAAGCGTGCACTGAGCGTGCGAATTGATCATGCATGTGCGCCGCCACGTATGCGGTACACGATAAGGCTCATTGTGTTGGATTTTTTAATCCAACATTGGGCTTATATGTAAAATAATTATGTATTGCGGACTGTCAAATAAGGTTAAGCCCAATTAAAAGTGATCAGCTGATGTTTCAGTGATTTGGGCTTTAATATATCTGATTAAGTGTGGCCCTTTAATGTGTAGAGACCTAAGGGGTTATTTCTATTTTTATGATGGGCTAAAATAGAAATACCAAAGGATAATGATGAAATTATATATATAGCGGTTATGGTCCCTGGATCGTACGTACGACCTTCTTCTCTGAATCCCATCATCAAAAAGAATAGCCTAGAGAAAATTCTAAAGGGCTCTATGGGAGTACGTGTTGATCTGGAAGGCCAACCGCAGGGCTCTGGAGAGCAATCAAGTAATATGAATTTAGGTACGCTTCCATTTATCGATTATGGATTCTTGATGATTAAACACATGATGGTCTTCACCAAAAGGTTCGGATCTTATTTCCAACAATTGGTATCAGAGCCCTATTTATGTTGAATCGTTGAGAAATTTTTTTTGTTATATGCATTGATATTCGTATTTGTGCATATGACTTCTTTGGTTTTATTCAGCAACCATGAGACAAACATCCATTAGTTTACAGTAAATTTTATTTTGATGCCAATGATGTTTTTTTTAATATCTGTAAATTCAGATTTTTTAAATAAAAGTCATAGTGCATCAAAATAATTATGAATTTTGATGTTAAGAGCGAAAGATATTCACTGCATCATGAAACCAGTCTCACGATCCGGAGATAAAGTTTTTTTTAATCTGATAGGATAAAGCTTAATTATGGATAAAGTTAATCTATATTTAATTTATTTTAAATAAAAGAATGCATTTTCGATGGAAATCATGGGATAAGTATGAAATTTGACTTCCATCAGTTTCGGTCAACACGTGGAAGAAGATGTCCTCCAACGTGATCATGTGAAAGAAAGATTCCATCAAAGACATTAATGGCTATTCAGTTCCATGTTTCGTATAAATAAAACCAACGTGCTAATCTATTTCCACTTTTGTTGAAAAAAATGGATGGAAATCTAGAAAATCTTTATGAAAATCTGGTGGTTGGATATCTCAAACCATGGGATAAAGAAAATCTTGAGAAAATCGTTTGGAATCTGGTCGGAGTTCCATTTTTTTAGGCGTTGGGACTCCTTTCCCTCATGTAATCGTGGAAATCTCCAAATCTGATGCAATCTTAGAATTCTGTTGGATTCGGCCCTTTTTAAGGAAATAAAAAAAAAGGATATACTCTGTTTGGTTCCATGAAGATATTGTTTGGGCGTTGGGACTTTTTCCCTCACGCAATCATGGAAATCCAAAGGGTTTTCTTTCCGCTGAAAAAAAAAAAACACATGAAATTCCTTGGGCGTTGGGATATAATGTTTGGATTTTGTTGAGATAATGCGGCTGGAATCTTATTTAATGTATGGTATTTAATGCATGGAAGGGGATAATATTTATGAATAATTAATGCATGAATTTTGGACCGGTTCATGCCTTTGGCAATATTTTTGGCCTTTCATTAAAAATTATTATTTTTAACTCCATCAGCATGAGCAACCTACTGGTTTAATTGGTTCCATAAAGTAAACTTTATCCATTAGGATAAATTATTTTTCTATTATAAAGATTGAGTTGGAACCACAAAATAACATATCGTTATTTTTTTAAAGAGGTTCAATCAAATTCAAATTAATGGTATTTTTATGCCTAATAAATTTGTCCATCGTTCGAAATTGAACTAATTGAAACAAGATATCACCAAAGTGACCTCTCTTGTCTAGATGGTTCATGAAGGATGTTGGATGTTGTGTATGTGTATGTTTCATACGGGTATTAATCGGCCCAAAGGGAGGTTAATGCTTCGCCGAACTACACATATGTGTGATGATAAACACATAATGATTATAAGGATTTACATGTGAGAAATAAGTCGATCCAAAGAGATTTATTATTTGACATGCATTATTGTTAGTGTTTGATCATTACAACAAGAGTACCACTAGCAGTTAATATTACTGTGATATTAATGTTGCACTGGGTATCTTGAGATGGGATTTACCATTATTTGAATTTATTGATATTTGGTGTTAATTATTTATATGAGCATGTTATTTATGTATTGCTTTTATTTTACAGCTAAAGTTGCTACTATTTCTACTAACCTCAATTCAGTGCTGGTCCTTAATGATAATAACTTCAAGGGCAGGGATAAAGGCAAGAAAATAAAGAATAAAGCTGTTAAGGGTCCAGCAAAGAAGAAACAAAATTAGGATAAAGACAGTTGTTTCTTTGGTAATAAGTCAGGACACATTAAAAAGGAATGTTTCAAATTTTATGCATGGCATAAAAAGAAAGGTACATTTCTTAATATGGTCTGTTCTGAAGTAAATATAGCTTTAGTACCTAGAAACACATGGTGGTTAGATTCTAGTGCTACTACTAACATCAGTGTTTCAATGGAGGGTTGCCTAAGCTACTGAAGGCCAACTGATGGTGAAAGACGCATTTATACGGAAGATGGCAAGTCGGTAGATGTGAAGGCAATTGGGCATTTTAGATTGTTATTAAGTTCTGGTTATTATTTGGATTTGAAAGACACTTTTGTAGTACCGTCCTTTAGACGGAATTTGGTTTCTATTTCAGCTTTGAACAAATTAGGATATTGTTGTTCATTTGAAATAGTCAGTTTAGTCTTTCGTTAAATTCAAATATTATTGGAACTGGTTCTCTTATGGTGTATGACAATCTATATTTGCTTGATACTGTTGCTTCTTATAATGAAACCCTGAATATGGAATCAAAAGTGCTAAGCGTAAAATTTGCAATGAAAATTCAGGAACATTATGGCATAAGCGATTAGGTCACATCTCTAGAAATAGAGTTAAACGACTTGTGTCAGATGAAATTTTGGATTCTCTTGATTTTACAGACTTTAATGTCTGTGTTGATTGCATTAAGGGCAAACAGACCAAAACAAAGAAATTGGATCCATATAAAACTATGGAAGTCTTAGAGTTGATACATACGGACATTTGTGGACCATTTCCTACACCTTCTTGGAATGGTCAACAGTATTTTGTATCATTCATAGATGATTATTCAAGATATGCATACCTATTTCTTATTCATGAAAAGTCCCAAGTCTTGGACGTGATCAAGTCATTTAAAGCTGAAGTTGAGCTTCAGCTCAACAAAAGGATTAAAGGAGTCAGATCTGACCGTGGTGGTAAATATTACGGTAGATATGACGGATTAGGTGAACAACGTTTAGGACCATTTGCCAGATACCTAGAGGAGTGTGGAATTGTCTCACAATACACCATGCCAAGGTCACCTAGCATGAATGGTGTATCCGAAAGATGAAACAGGACTCTTAAGGATATGGTAAGGAGTATGATTTATCATTCTACCTTACCAGAGTCACTCTGGGGAGAGGCACTAAAGACAGCAGCCTACATTTTGAACAGAGTACCAACTAAAGTAGCTGTCAAAATACCTTATGAGCTTTGGATAGGACGGAAGTCTAGTCTAAAGCATTTTTATGTTTGGGGATGTCCAGCTAAGGCAAGGCCTTATAGGCCATATGAAAAGAAATTGGACTCCAGGACAGTGAGCAGCTATTTTATTGGGTATTCTGAGCGATCAGGGGTTTCAAGTTTTATGATCCCAAATCAAGGATAATTTTTGAGATGGGAACTGCAACGTTCTTTGAGGATATTGAGTTTGGGGAGAGAAATAAAGTTAGAGACTTTGTCTTTGAGGAGGAATTGGAACCTACTACTCTTGTTGAAGAGCAGCTAGTTCTATTCCTATAATTGCTTTTGATAATGATCAAGTTGCAATTCCAGAATAACAAGAAATTATTGTTCAACCCTCAGAGGTACAAACTCAACAACCTCAAGAACAAGTGCATCAAGAATAAGTGCCTTTGCGGCGATCCACTAGAGAAAGGAAGAATGCTATTCCAGGTGATTATATAGTGTTTCTTCAGGAACATGAGGAAAATAATGGCATGATGGAAGATGATCCTGTCAACTTCCTTCAAGCTATACAAGGTTCCAATTCAGAAAAGTGGATTGAAGCAATGAAAGAAGAGTATAAGTCTATGCAAGACAATAAAGTTTGGGAACTTGTCCTATTACCAGAAGTGTGAAACCCATTGGTTGCAAATGGATTTTTAAGACCAAACAGGATTCAAAGGGTAATGTGGAAAGGTATAAAGCTTATCTTGTGGCTAAAGGCTATACTCAAAAGGAAGGGATTGACTTTAAAGAGACCTTCTCTCCAGTTTCATCGAATGACTCTTTTAGGACAATCATGGCTCTTGTTGCACAGTATGATATGGAACTCCATCAAATGGATGTCAAAACGGCGTTTCTCAATGGAAACATTGATGAGATAATTTATATGGTGCAACCAGAAAACTTTGTGTAAGGAGACTCAAAGAAAATGGTTTGCAAATTGACAAAATCCATTTACGGGTTAAAGCAAGCTTCTCGCCAATGGTACCACAAATTTCATCAAATAATTCTCTCATTTAATTTTAAAGTGAATGCAGTTGATGATTGTGTGTATCACAAGTTCAGTGGGAGTAAATATATTTTTTGTTTGTATGTGGATGACATTTTGCTTGCCACAAATGATATAGGCATGTTGCACGAAACCAAGAGATTTCTATCAAGCAATTTTCAAATGAAAGATCTTGGTAATGCCTCCTTTGTATTGGAATCCAGATACATCGAGATCGTTCTCATGGTATCCTTGGATTATCACAAAGGAGCTATATCGATAAAGTACTTAAGAGATTTGGCATGCAAAATTGCAAACCAGATGATACCCCTGTCGCTAATGGAGAGAAATTTAGTATTAATCAGTGCCCAAAAGGAAACCTTAAAGTTGAAGAGATGCAAAAGATTCCTTATGCTTCAGTTGTAGGGAGTCTAATGTATGCTCAAGTTTGTACGCATCCAGATATTGCGTACATTATTGGAGTGTTAGGCAGATATTTAAGTAACCAGGTATGGATCATTGGAAAGCAGCCAAAATGGTTATGAGATATCTGAAAAGAACAAAAGATTACATATTCACATATAGAGATCAGATCATTTTGAGATCATTGGGTATTCTGACTCCGACTTTGCGGGATGCCAAGATAGTAAAAGATCCACTTCGGGCTATGTATATCTGTTAGGTGGTGGGGCTATTTCTTGGAGAAGTACAAAACAGACACTCATAGCTTCTTCTGCTATGGCAGCAGAATTTATAGCATGTTATGAGGCATCCAATCATGGATATGGCTAAAAAATTTTGTCACTGGGCTGCGCATATTGGAAGGAATTGAAAGACCGCTAAAGTTATTTTGTGACAATAAGTCAGCCATATTGTATTCCAACAATAATAGGAGCTCGATCAAGTCAGAGCATATTGACATCAAGTTCCTGGTTGTAAGGAAAGAGTACAGAGTGGTCAGATTTCTATAGAGCATATAGGAACAAACTCCATGGTTGCAGATCCCCTTACAAAGGGTGTACCGCCCAAGGTCTTTCATGAGCATATTGCTCACATGGGCATTATAGAGTATGACGATGCTTAGATTTAGTGGGAGTTTGTATTGCTTCTATTTTATGCTTTATGTTTGGTTTGTACACACTTATGTGTTTGGATATTTTCTGATCAGAAATAAAGTATTTCATTTAGTTCAGTACACTCTGTACAATTATGTTAAAGTTTTGATCTCACTCAAGTTTAAGAAGGACCAGTTGGAAATAGACATGTTAAGATCACATTACATGTAATTTTCATGCTACACATCCACACCATGATCCATGTCATTCAGTTGTATCAACATACGTGACCATTGATGGGTCGAGTTATGATAGATATAATAAAGGCCGCTTTGATCCTATGTTGGTATGGTTGATGGACCGGATTGGTTATAGATACATTTCAGTAATGACAGTAAAATTGAGCTCATTTGGTTATTTTTGCAACATAATTATAAGGTTACACATATAGCCCAGTAGGAGATTATTGGATTTTTAATCCAACATTGGGCTTATATGTGAAATAATTATGTGTTGCGGATTGTCAAATAAGGTTAAGCCCAATTAAAAGTGATCAGCTGAGGTTTCAGTGATTTGGGCTTTAATGTATATGATTAAGTATGGCCCTTTAATGTGTAGAGACATAAGGGGTTATTTCTATTTTTATGATGGGCTAAAATAGAAATACCAAAGGATAATGATGAAATTATCTAAATATAGCGGTTATGGTCCCTGGATCGTATGTACGACATTCTTCTCTGAATCCCATCATCAGAAAGAATAGCCTAGAGAAAATTCTAAAGGGCTCTCTAGGAGTACGTGTTGATCTGGAAGGCCAACCGCAGGGCTCTGGAGAGCAATCAAGTAATATGGATTTAGGTACGCTTCCGTTTATCGATTATGGATTCTTGATGATTAAACATGAATGATTCTTGGGCTTCATGGTGATGGTCTTCACCAAAAGGTTCGGATCTTATTTCCAACACATTGGGCCTCGATACATATGATAGCATAGGTGAACGATCGATCCGCGCGTCCGATGCGCATTTGCTACACCGCCCTTCGATGCAGCAAGTATTTTTAGGGTAGAACAACCAATTGGTCTACGCACGGTTTCATTGAATCGAAGCTTGTCAAGCTCTTCTTGGTACTCCTGGTTTGATTTGGCACATCGGTTGAGTTGGTTCATCTATAAGCGTTGAGGGATTATGGTAGTCGTTCCACTAGCCTCAACTTCCTAGAGAAGTCGTCCACAGTTAAGCACGTTACTTTGTTATGGCATCTATCAGGTTGATCCTCATCAGACTACTAGTCATATGGTTGGTACGTATCACAGTGATTTTGGAGTGGAGAGTTGCCATCATTAGACTCCTGATCAAGGTTGAATTAATTAGGCTGGCTGATCTTGTCGTCTGTAAGGTTGGGAATGCCTGAGATTTGCCTCATGGTTTTAGTGCTCTCAACCTTATGCGTCTCAAGCCTTTCAACCCTAGAATTAGTGTTTTTATTTGAGTCCATATCTGATGGGGCCTGATGCTGTCATTAGTGAGGTAATTGAGTCCATATCTAATGGGGCCTGATGCTGTCATTAGTGAGGTGCCGTGTTGAGTTTGTAGCCACTGCAAAGGTGCATAAACGATCAGAGACTTTGGCTTATGGCTGTTGCTCGGATTTCACAAGGGAAAGCCTTCCATTGGATGGGTGCAAATGGTGTCATATACCTTTTAACATTGTGAGGTTGCCATTGATTGACTTGGGACACGTGCGGACTTGGGTTTCCTAGCTAGGTGTGCGTACAAGCTTCCCTTGAGTTAAACAATGCTATTTAAGAAGGGGTATAGCAAAGGGTGTAATCAATCCAAGTTGAGTCGATACAGTATCAAACTTGAGCTTGACTCGACTTTAAAATTTGAAGCTCGAAACTCGACTCGAGCTCGATCGAGTTTCTTATTTAGAGCTCGAACTCGAGCTCAATAAAATCCTTGATATATTCGAGCTCGGCTCGACTCAAATTTTTATGTAAAAATTTAAAAAATAATTTTTAAATTAAAATAAAATATGTTCTAAACTAAAAATTCAAAATGAATTTTTTATAGTTAAAATAATATTATAAATATGTATAATTATAAGGGTATAATAATAAAATTAAGTAAGCTCGTTTAAGCTCGTGAGCTTTTTGAGCCGAGTTCTTTAATACTCGAACTCGACTCGATAATATACTCGAATAGCTCAAGCTTGAGCTCGATTTGATAAGCAATGAATCAATTTTGAGTATTTTTTGAATCGATTTCGAGCTACTCGCAAGCTGTCTCGAAAGTTACACCCTTAGGTATAACTAGGATTGTGAGTGTATGATGGTTGACGCTTGCAAAAGTTTGACAGGTTGAGATATATGCTAATTAACTCTAACATGGATTGCTAAGCCTCTTCCATTGCTGATAGTATTTAAGGTAGTGTTTGATAGAAAAAATATTATCATGGATAAGTGAACGTGATAGAGTTTGTCCCCTGGCTATCCCTAGGGATATTCTTTAGCTATCCCATTGATCATATCAAATGCAAAAATGTAAATCCATAGGATAACTTTTTTTTACTCTTATTTGGAGGGATAACCAGCTATTCCTGCATTTTCTAGGAAATAAATTGAGGAGATATCCATGGTTAACCATGAATTATCCCTTTGGTTAACTTTATTCCCAGCTATCCCTTATAGTTACGGCTTTTGGGAATAAGAGGGGATATCCCCTGGATATCCCCTCTTATCCTCTATTTCAAACACTACCTAAGGGTGTTAATCATCCTCACACACCCAAGTAGAAAAGCAATAATAAAAGAGGAACTATTATACAGTTTCTTCTAGTAAGGGATAATTTTTGTCAGGTACTTCAGCAGCATATGGGCTACAAAATGTTGATGGAATTAAACTCTTATTGGAAGGTGAAACTTGATCGGATGTTTAAAACCTAATATCCAATTGGTGATCTAGATCAACAAGGTAAGCCTTAACTTGAACACTTCTAAATAATATCATAAATCATGCATATTATGAAAAGATTAATTATAGGGTTCTTGTTGAATGAGTTTTAGAATATATGTTGAAGGAGAATGCTTTTTTTTGAAATATAGACAAGATATAAAGGAAAACCATGTAGATGAATTGGCAGACATGGTGAATAAATAGGAGGCATATACAGTCAAGTTATTTGCACATGATTCACTCAACTTTTTCTTGACATTGCATAAAGCATTACATATGTTAATCACATTTTCTAAAGTAAGGGCTTGACTTGCACTATCTAAATAAATCGTTTAAATTGTTCGTAGTGTATTTAATAGAAAAATAGTCACATTTTGCATAGTTGCATATATTATCTAATTACACTCTAATAAAAATCATGGTTATCCATGCGACCTTCTAAACTTACACCAAGGAAGCATTTATGAACCATATCCAAGCAAAATCTACTATGTTGATACAAACATCTAACTTAGATATATAAAAAATTCAATGGACAATTTTTTCGAAAGGTTATGCATGGTAATATTAACAATGCTTAAATTCCTTCCTATTCTAGAATGTATTCATGCCATTGTTGCGATTAGAAAAGCCTATAAAAAGAACCAAGTATTTTAAACATTACCACAAGATCAAAATTTCTAGGCATCAGCATGCCTAGGGTTCGATTGAAGCCCTTTAGCATCATCGACCGTCTCATACCATCCATACCTAAAAGCTACAACCACACGATGGGCCACCAAGGACCCTCAATAGCTTAGAGATTATGTGGCATCTCCTCTCAATCGAAGGCTCTTCGATGAAAATCCGAGCTTCTTTTGAATAGCCAAGAATGAAGAATGGATGGCATATTTCTGATTGAGGCATGAGATGCAAACTGGCCCTCAAAGGTGAGGCTACTTTGGATATGATGGTTGTGGTTTGGAAGATTTTTTCAAGAAGAACAAAAGAATAAGGCCCACAGAGAAAAGAAAAAGTAAGATCCTTGTTAGGAGAGAAGAACAAGAAGAGAAAGAGCTTGAAGGTTCATGTTATAAAATAAAGAGATCAAAAACAAATCGAGAATGCTTCAATTGTAGTTCAACATGATCAAGCATACAACTGTGCATATTGCATATATATAGTAATTATTTAAATCAATATAATTTAGATTTTATTTGCATATGAGTTAGACCATATATGTTATGCAATGTGGTTCACGTACTCTTTTTAATCTCCAAAACTACTCCATTTCGAATAAGTTCTATGATAGAATTCAATTGCATTTCATTGAATTTGATTAATAGAATTAAATTAAATAAATTTGTGAAAATTCATACATTAGGAACAAAACTTAAAATGTAAGAATTCAAACGACTTATTCTTCACAATAGACTAAAAAATTAAATTTATATAAAATTTTAATATTAACTAACTCTTAGTATTCGATCAAAATCCACGTCACTGTTGAGATTAGAATTTTCTATTTAGAAATAAAAAATTATAATATAATACACACACACACACAAACACACACACATATAATATAAAGATAGAAAAGAGGTGCAAAGATTAAGAAGGGATTTTTTAGTCTTATAATAAATAGATTCTATAGAATAAATTCTAGCCTTCTAAATTACATTAATTTGATGTGAATTATAGTTATACAAAAATATGATTTTCTTGAGTTTTAATTCTGTTATATTCTTTAGAATTAAAACCATTACAAACCAAAAAAAAAAAAACACTTAAAACAGAGAAACTTAATTGAATTTCTTGTTTTTAAGGGACTCCATCGGTTGCCCTATTCGCTACAGATGCAAAATCCAGTAATTAATTGAAATCTTTGGACCATTTGATCAAAATCGGACGTCGTCGAAGCGTTGTTTCGTTCGAAGTGGAACGATGCGACTCCCATTTGTAAAAGGCTCAAACTCACTCCCATATGGCTTCGTCGTTATCAACTCCTCTCCCTCCTCCCTCACCGGATTCTTCGACTCATCGGGGCCGTTGGTCCACCGGCACTAGATTCCCCCTCGCCAACCCCATTCACTCCCTGCCCTCACCCTATTCTGATGAACCAAACGCCGACTCCGACTTCACCTCCTTCTTCCCCTACTTTTACCTTCCCCCTCCTCCTCCTCCTCCTCCTCCTCCCATGACATCGTGGTGAGTCTCACCATCGCTTCCACCTACGTCAACATCGCCCAAGTCCCCACCTTCCGAGCCAAGCTGGGGAGTGCCCGATCGCCCACCTCACTCGTGTCTTACCGGTCGCCCTTGATGGCGATGCCGTAATCTGGTACGAGCTCATTGTTTAGCCCCGCCCTTCCTTGCCGTGGGACGAGATCCGGGCAGCCTTCTACTGGCCAACCATTGGCCAAATTTCAATGCCCACTGATGTGGCTGGTCACATTCTACTAACAATGAATTAACATACTGCACGATTTTTGAAGCCGAGCAATAATATGGCAGTTGTTTCTAGCCTCGGGGTTGATCTTGGCTTCGGCCTCGGCCTTGGCCTCGAGCATGCCTCAGTCTTGGCCTCGGCCGAGCATAGTCTCGGCCTCGAGCCTAGCCTTAGCCTCAAATCCAACATCAGCTTCAATCTTGGTTTCGAGCATGGCCTCTGCTCCAGACCTGCTCTCGACCTTTGGGTTCGGCCTCGGAACCAGCCCCATATTTCGTTCCCAAAAACCTAACATGTGCTCAGAGCTGCCATGTGGCCCAGTAATCCACTATCTCTAAGACCACGGAAAGTTACCGTTATTTACAGCACACGTCTATTAGTAATGCGCCCACCTACCACCTACGATGCCACTTCTGACAGATAATGTGATTCAACGGTCATACAGCAAGGGTAAGAGAGACCTTCAAACAGGTATAAAACCCCTCACTCACAACGAGAGAGGGGAATCATTCTCTACTACCTATCAATTCCAGAGTTGTTCTCTAAACCGCTAACTAGAGCATCGAAGGGTTCCCATCGAACCATCGGTCCGAAACTTTTATTGCAGGTTTTCAGCTGAAGGAGGCAGCCCTGTCATCTTTTTGAAGATCCGTGAAGCTCTTTTCTTATCCGATGCTAGCTGAGAGTGATTTGGCAGCAACACCTACCATCTGAGACTGCTGTGGATTTTAAACCGGCAACCTGACCATGGGACTCCAGCGTAAGTGGGGTCATAATTTTTTTATTAAAAAAATATTCTTTCTTTCTTTTTCCCTTGATAGATTTGGCTAATGGAGAATTATTATGGCTTATAAATGCTAAATTTTTCATCAGGAAATATATCTGATCCAATAAGTAATGTGGATGAACAGCCATAATGTTTTCAATTATTGGACTATATCACCACTGTGCCTGGCTCTTGTCATTTTTAACATAATATTTTTTAATTATCAATGATTAAACTTTGTAGCGCATTCTAAATCGTCCACTTTTTAAAAATTGTGAATCTTTTTTGTATTGTGATGACTAGCTTGGTGCCATGGTTAATCCATGGTATGTGTCACCAGCAAGCAATGAGATATTTGGATTCAGAAGTGTAAACCATACCCAGTGCACTAAACTACCTGATCAGTTACGCCTCACACAAGCTTCTTGTGGGCACTATGGGTATCGATTTATATATTATGGGGTTATCTCCTTACATTCTGATGATGCTCAATCACCTCTCCTGGATGTCGGGAATGGAGTGCCTCTCTCAGCTCTTCTTCACTAGGTTACCTGCAGAAAAGTCCCGAGACCGAAGGGGGTCTCCGGTGGGACCCTCCGACAGTCAAGTTAGTGACTGAGGTCACAGCTGAAGAGGGGCTCGAGAGAGCCCTTTTTAGTATGAGAAAGGAGGTCTCCGGAGGAGGGATTCCTTCCTGAAAGTTGAGATGGCGATTTTTGGGGTTTATCGCGCATACCTGTTTGGTGAGTGGATTCACCTTTTTATAGGGGTTGACCCTGGCATGATCACGTGGGATTGCGTGAGGAGGGGATGTCTGCGGAGTTCAGTTGCGTGAATCTGCGCTGGTTGGTGGGTCCTGTCCATCGAAAGGAAGAAAACGGCGGTTGGTGGGCTAAGTCCCATCAGCCGGTGGGCTGTCGGGTTGTCGGATCTAGCGCTGTCGGGCAGCACGCGTCTGAGAGGCAGTTTCTTGAACCGCTGAGGCTGATCTGGCGGGAACTAGGAAATCTCGTCTTATCAGGGCCGAGCCGGGTCGACCCGAGATGGCTGGGGCCAATCCCGCTGGCGAGACAGTGCTAGGGCAGGGCCGAATCGATGGACTTGGAGGCGTCGGGGCCGAGTCGGGCCGGCCATGGGTGGCCTTGGCCGACTCGGTGGAGCTGGAGACGCCGAGGCCTAGTCGGGCCGGCCGGGGATGGCCTTGGCCGACTCAGCGGAGCTGGAGACACCAGGGCCGAGTAGCTTGGAGACGTAGGGGGCCGGTTAGGAAGTTGTCGAGCCGCTTGGGTAGGTGCGGGGCCGGCTAGGAGTTGCCTGGGCCGAGTAGCTTGGAGACGTAGGGGCCGGCTAGGAGAGTGCCGGGGCCGGCTGGGAAGTGCTGGGGCCGCCTAGCTTGGAGACGTAGGGGGCCGGCTAGGAGAGTGCCGGGGCCGACTGGGAGGTGCCAAATCGACGGACTTGGAGGCGTCGGGGCCGAGTCGGGCCGGCCATGGGTGGCCTTGGCCGACTCGACGGAGCTAGAGACGCAGGGCCGAGTCGGGCCGGCCGGGGATGGCCTTGGTCGACTCAGCGGAGCTGGAGATGCCGGGGCCGAGTCGGGCCGGTCGGGGATGGCCTTGGCCGACTCGACGGAGCTGGAGACGCCGGGGCCAAGTAGCTTGAAGGCGTACGGGGCCGGCTAGGAAGTTGCCGGGCCGCTTGGGAAGGTGTCGGGGCCGGCTAGGAGTGTCTGTGTCGAGTAGCTTGGAGACGTAGGGGGCCGGCTAGGAGAGTGTCGGGGCCGGCTGGAAAGTGCCGGGGTCGCCTAGCTTGGAGACGTAGGGGGCGGCTAGGAGAGAGCCAGGGCCGACTAGCTTGGAGACGTAGGGGGCCGGCTAGGAAGTTGCCGGGCGCTTGGGAAGGTGCTGTGGCCGGCTAGGAAGTGCCGGGGCCGCCTAGCTTGGAGACGTAGGGGGCTGGCTAGGAAGTGCCGGGGCCGGCTAGGAAGTACCGGGGCCACCTAGCTTGGAGACGTAGGGGGCCGGCTAGGAGAGTGCCGGTCTTGGAGCTGCCGGTCTTGGGGCCGTCGGTCATGGAGCGTCGGTTCTTGGAGGTCGGCCTTTGGGGCCGTCGGTCTTGAAGCCGTCGGCCTTTGGAGCCATCGGTCTTGGACGCCTTGGAGGTGTCGGCCTTTGGGGCCGTCAGTCTTGGACGCCTTGGAGGTGTCGGCCTTTGGGGCCGTCGGTCTTGGAGCCGTCGGCCTTTGGGGCTGTCGGTCTTGGACGCCTTGGAGGTGTCGCATTTGGGCCGTCGGTCTTGGAGCCATCGGCCTTTGGGGCGTCGGTCTTGGACACCTTGGAGGTGTCGGCCTTTGGGGCCGTCGGTCTTGGAGCCGTCGGCCTTTGGGGCCGTCCAAAAATTTTATTTTCATGGGGTCAACTGGCCCATCAAATGCCCCCACACTTCTTGAGCTTGCGTGCCCCGCATCAGCTAAGCGAAAGGAGTGTAGAACTTTACCTTAGCATCTGCTCTTTCATCTTGCGCTGCCTTGTTAGGGCGTCTGCATGCCTTCTTTGGCTAGCTGAGGGCAGCTAGTAATCCTCTCCAACGCGGAGTTTGGAAGTCTTTTGAACCCCGGAGGGTGACCTGAGAGCTGAGAGTCGTCAGGTTCCTTTTGAACCACCTCGGGGGTGTGGGAACCGCTGCAAGGGGTGACTCAGCCGGGTACGGAGCCTTTAGGGTCTTAACCTACTCGGGGGCACGTCGTGCTAGGGCCGAGTGGTGTCCTATGGGCTGCGATGCCAGTGAGCTCCTTTTGAACCAACCTGGGGGTTTGTGTGCCGCCCAAGTGGCGACTCAGCGGTACAGAGCCTTTAGGGACTTACCTACTCGAGGGCACCACCGTGTCCGAATGGTGTCCCATGGGCCGTGATGCCAGTGAGCTCCTTTTGAACCATCATGGGGTTTGTGTTCCCCCCAAGTGGCGACTCAGCCGGATACAGAGCCTTTAGGGTCTTAACCTACTCGGGGGCCCATCGTGTCGGGGCCGAGTGGTGTCCCATGGGCCGCGATGCCAGTGAGCTCCTTTGAACCAACCTGGGGGTTTGTGTTTGCCCAAGTGGCGACTCAGCCGGTACGGAGCCTTTAGGGTCTTAACCTACTCGGGGGCACCGCCGTGCCGGGGCCGAGTGGTGTCCCATGGGCCGCGATGCCAGTGAGCTCCTTTTGAACCATCTTGGGGGTTTGTGTTCCGCCCAAGTGGCGACTCAGCTGGGTACGGAGCCTTTAGGGTCTTAACCTACTCGGGGGCACTGCCGTGCCGGGGCCGAGTGGTGTCCCATGGGCCATGATGCCAGTGAGCTCCTTTTGAACCATCTTGGGGGTTTATGTTCCGCCCAAGTGGCGACTCAGCCGGGTACGAAGCCTTTAGGTCTTAACCTACTTGGGGGCATCGCCGTGCCGGGGCCGAGTGGTGTCCCGTGGGCCACTATGCCAGTGAGCTCCTTTTGAACCATCTTGGGGGTTTGTGTGCCGCCCAAGTGGCGACTCAGCCGGGTATGGAGCCTTTAGGTACTTAACCTACTCGAGGGCACCGCCGTGCTGGGGCCGAGTGGTGTCCCATGGGCCGTGATGCCAGTGAGCTCCTTTTGAACCATCTTGAGGGTTTGTGTTCTGCCCAAGTGGTGACTCAGCCGGGTACGGAGCCTTTAGGGTCTTAACCTACTCAGGGGCACCGCCGTGCCAGGGCCGAGTGGTGTCCCATGGGCTGCGATGCCAGTGAGCTCCTTTTGAACCATCTTGGGGGTTTGTGTGCCACCCAAGTAGTGACTCAACTGGGTACGGAGCCTTTAGGGACTTAACCTACTCGGGGGCACTGCCGTGCCGGGGCCAAGTGGTGTCCCGTGGGCCGCGATGCCAGTGAGCTCCTTTTGAGAGACTTGGTGCAAGGGAGAACAAGCTGTGGCATCAAGGGTCTTCTTTATTACTCATGCTTCTGGGAGTACATCATTGGTAATACTGGCGGAGGTTGTCTGCATTCCAGGTACGTGGAATGGGTTTCCCATCGAGTTCCTCTAGTTTGCATGCCCCCCGGTTAAGTGTTTTGGTGGTGCGGTAGGGACCCTCTTAGGAAGTACATTACCCGGCAACTCCTCCCCCCTCGACCGTTTAGGTGCAGAAGCTGATCCCCAGGATACCATCCCAATCGTTCACTCTGTGGGAGTATTGTCGATGGTGGCTTGAGTTGGTGGAGGCCCCATGATGGCCGGCAGTGGCTATTGCGTCTTCTGGACATACTTCCCGAGGTAGCCCTGCTGGATCAGCTCCTCGATGGCTCGCTTCAAGCTGTAGCAGCTGTCGGTGTCATGGCCGTAATCCCGGTGGAAATGGCAGTAGCGGCTCACATCGTGGGGAGGACCTTTCTTCATGGGAGGAGGACGTTGGAGATAAGGCTCACCCTCGATCTTCATCAGGATGTGGGATTGAGGGGATAGAAGAGGCGTGAGCTTACTCTCATCGGGGATGGGGCTCTGACGCATGTTCTCGGAACTGTGAGGCAGGTCAGCTCGCCTGTGTTGAGGGGGCCCGCTGGAGTTTCTTGAAGATTCTCGGCGGGTGAAGTCGGCTTCATCTGCGCGTATATATTCTGAGCTCGGAGGAGGAGATCGGAATAAGAGCTTGGGGGCTTCTTATCCAGGGAGAAGGTGAAGCTGGACGAGAGGAGTCCCCGCTTCAATGCCAGTGCCGCCATCGCGTCATCGAGATGGTAGACCTCGAGGGCGGCGGTTTTGAATCGGGACACGAAGTCCCACAGTAACTCTCCTTCCTTCTGGCGGACGGAGAAGAGGCTGTCTGCCACCCTTGAGATCCGGCGGCAGGCATCGAAGTGGGCCAAAAATGCCCTCTCCAGCTCCCAGAAGGAGTCGATGCTGTAAGGGGGCAGGCGTGAGTGCCATGCACGGGTAGCCTTCCGCAGGGTGGTAGGGAAGGCTTTGCAGAGAAGGGCGTCTGAAGCACCCTGGATTTGCATCATAGCTTTGTAACTCTCGAGGTGGTCGAGGGGGTCGGTCGTACCGTCGTACGGGTCCACCTGGGGAAGCGGAACCTCGAGGGAACCGGTTCCTCCAGTATGCGGCGAGTGTAGGGAGGACGAGTGTCGAACTCTTCCTCCGGCTGATGGTTGATTTTTTTGGCGAGCTCATCGAGGCGCCTGTTGTACTCCTCCAGGCATTCCTCCGCCTGGCGGCTGATCGTCGGGGCCCTCCGAGGTGGCTCGGAGGAAAAAGAAGAAGAGGCAGAAGGAGATGGAGATGGAAGTTGGGACTTCCGCCTGGGTTCCTCGTGATGATGTGGCTTGGGAGAAGATTTGGCACCGCGGTCAGGGGACCGTGGCCGCTTGGAGGGCTCGCGTCGAGGCTTCCTTGGGGAAACTTGATGTCGGCCGGTCTCTCGCCGATCGACCTCCCACCGAGGAGAACCTTCCCTCGCCGACTGTTGACTGGCTAGGGGAGCATTCTGATGCTGGGTGGCCACGGACTGTTGTTGCTGGAGCCCGTGGACCATGGCGATGAGATTCTGGACTTGCTGGGAGAGGGTTGCCAGCTGCTCCGCTGTTTGGACAGCGGCGTCCGACGGTGGGCAGGTGACCGGAGGGTCGGCAGCAGGGGGGTTAGCCTCCTACTGTCTAGTTGGTGGGGGAAACCCTGCTGGGCAGCTGATGGAGGCGTCATGAGCTCGTGTCACCACCATGGCTTCTGGAAGAAGAGAGGGGACGAAAGATGTAGCTCAGGGAGAACGTTCGCTACTTTTTCTTATCCCCCTACCTGGCGTGCCAATCTGATGACGCTCAATCACCTCTCCTGGACATCGGGAACGGAGTGCCTCTCCCGGCTCTTCTTCACCAGGTTACCTGTAGAAAAGTCCCGGGACCGGAGGAGGTCTCCGATGGGACCCTTCGATGGCCAAGTTAGTGACTGAGGTCACAGCTGAAGAGGGGCTCGAGAGAGCCCTTTTTAGTATGAGAAAGGAGGTCTCCCGGAGGAGGGATTCCTTCCTGAAAGTTGAGATGGTGATTTTTGGGGGTTATCGCACATACCTGCTTGGTGAGTGGATTCACCTTTTTATAGGGGTTGACCTTGGTATGATCACGTGGGATTGCGTAAGGAGGGGATGTCTGCGGAGTTCGGTTGCATGAATCTGTGCTGGTTCGTGGGTCCTGTCCCATCGGAAAGGGAGAAAGCGGCGGTTGGGGGGCTAAGTCCCATCAGCCGGCGGGGCTGTCGGGTTGTCGGATCTAGCGCTGTCAGGCGGCACACGTCAGAAAGGCAGTTTCTTGAACCGCTGGGGCTGATCTGGCGGGAACTGGGAAATCCCGTCTTATCAGGGCCGAGCCGGGTCGACCCAAGATGGCTGGGGCCAATCCTGCTGGCGAGATAGTGCCGGGGCGGGGCCAAATCGACGGACTTGGAGGCGTCGGGGCTGAGTCGGGCTAGCCATGGGTGGCCTTGGCCGACTCGGCGGAGCTGGAGACATCGAGGCCGAGTCAGGCCGGCCGGGGATGGCCTTGGCCGACTCGGCGGAGCTGGAGACGCCAGGGCCGAGTCGGGCCGGCCGGGGATGGCCTTGGCCGACTCGGCAGAGCTGGAGACGCTGGGGCCGAGTAGCTTGGGGACGTAGGGGGCCAGCTAGGAAGTTGCCGGGCCGCTTGGGTAGGTGCCGGGGCCGGCTAGGAGGTGCCTGGGCTGAGTAGCTTGGAGATGTAGGGGCCGGCTAGGAGAGTGCCGGGGCCGGCTGGGAAGTGCCGGGGCCGCCTAGCTTGGAGACGTAGGGGGCAGGCTAGGAGAGCGCCGGGGCCGACTGGGAGGTGCCGAATCGACGGACTTGGAGGCGTCAGGGCCGAGTCGGGCCGGCCATGGGTGGCCTTGGCCGACTCGGCGGAGCTGGAGACGCCGGGGCCGAGTCGGGCCGGCCGGGGATGGCCTTGGCCGACTCGGCGGAGCTGGAGACGCCGGGGCCGAGTAGCTTGGAGACGTAGGGGGCCGCTAGGAAGTTGCCGGGCCGCTTGAGAAGGTGCCGGGGCCGGCTAGGAGGTGCCTAGGCCGAGTAGCTTGGAGACGTAGGGGGCCGGCTAAGAGAGTACCAGGGCCAGCTGGGAAGTACTGGGGCCGCCTAGCTTGGAGACGTAGGGGGCCGGCTAGGAGAGTGCCGGGGCCGACTAGCTTGGAGACGTAGGGGGCTGTTGAGAAATTTGGGAAATTGTATTTACCCCAACTTTATTGATTTTGATGATTTCCAAAAGCCATGAGTATTTTAAAGGAAATAATGAGTTTATTAATCAAAAACCTTGAGCTTATTCAAAATGAATGCAATGGACTCTCAATGTTTAAATTCACTGTGTTTTGAATCAATTTGAAAAAGAAGTTTCAAGCTCTACATTTAAGATTTCAAAAAGGAATTTTTACACGATATATTTCAATCAATGATTTCTTGAAACATGTCTTGAATCCATGCTTAATGTCATATTTATTGTATTCAAGTCAAAATATTATTTAAAATTATTCTGGGACGAATTTCAAAGTCAATCAGAAAAATATCTGATTTTTGATAAGTTCCGGAGCCGACTCTAGAGTTTCAGAGTCGACTCCTGTAAGTAACTGAGATTTCTGATTTTCTCGAGTCGACCCTTGGATTTCAAGAGTCGACCCCGACTCTGTGCGAGCCGACTCCTGTCTGTGCGAGTCGACTCCGCTCAAACAACAGAAACCATATTTTTTGAGCACTTCTCGAGTCGACTCCCCATTTCTTCGAGTCGACTCCCGACTATCAGGAGTCGACACTTTGGTTTTTCGCGAGTCGACCCTCTAACGTTTAAAATGTTTCTATTTTTAGTAATCGACTTCGAGCCGACTCCCACAGTGCTCGAGTCGACTCCGCGAAATCTGGGCGTGATTTTTCACGATGACACATCAGCCCCAACGGTAAGATTTTCAAATAACGGCTATATTCTGTATTTCTAACGGATATATTCTTGCAGAATCTATAAATAGAGAAGCTGTTTTCAAATCAAAGAGACACAAATAGAGAGAAATTTATTTCAAAGGAAAAGAAGAGAAAGAGGGAAAAACAGAGCTTCATTGGAAAAATCCTTCAACTCAAAGAGAGAGATTCAAAAGGAGTGAAATCAAAGAGAGAGATTCGTGTGCTCCAGAGCTACAATCAACAAAAGTTCTAGAGGAGATCCCAAAGCAACCAAAAGCAAAATCAAGATCCTCCAACCTAGAAGAAAAGAAGAAAAGCTTCAACCAACGTCCAAAAGCCCCAAAGCTAGGAGAATCTGTGCTGAGGCCTGATTCCACACATCTAAGGAGTTGGAGAAGAGAAGCAAAGAAGCCAAGCCTGCATTCAAGCTTATTCAATCAGGCTTTCTAAACCTAAGCTTTATTTTGTTTATTCTGCTCTAGAGAAGCTGTATGTATTTAAAACTCTGATTTATTTTCTTGTGTACTGATTCAATCAGTGGGTTGAATCAGTGGAGGTAGTTGTACCTCATTGTAAGCTTGGGATAGCTTACGTTTTGGGTTCGTTGTGACCTCGTTAAAACAATGAGTTGGGTTTTGTGCTGGTAAGCCCGTGTAAAACCGGCTGGATTCGTTGTGATCCCGGAAAAAACAACAAGTTTGAGTTGTGAGCTTGTAAAACAACTCGGCTGTAATCTAGGGAGATTATAGTGTGGACCCAAGTGAATCTTGGGAGTGGACGTAGGTGCTGGTTGCGCCGAACCACTATAAATCTTGTGTTTGCCGTGTTATTTGTCTCTCACTCTATCTCTCTTATATTTCTGTTTGTGCATTGCTTAAGTTAATTTCTTTCACTTGCACATCTTGAGTTAACTTGTTTAAAACATTTCAAAAAGTCTTAAATTTTTAAGAACCCAATTCACCCCCCCCCCTCTTGGGTTGCCATCTGGGCCAACAATTGGTATCAGAGCTTGTGCTCATTTAGAATTTGATCTCACGATCAAGGGCTAAAGATCCTTATGGCAACACAAAGTGGTTCATGTTTTGCTGAAGGTCATTCTATGAATAGACCTCCTTTATTTAATGGAACCAACTATTCATATTGGAAAGCTAGAATGAGAATATTCATTCAAGCTTCTGACTATAAATTGTGGGGAGTAATAATGAATGGACCTAGTACACCCACACACGTAGTAGAAGGCACTATTGTTCCTAAGCCCGAAAGGGATTGAAATGATAATGATAGGAGAATGGCACAATTAAATGCTAAAGCCATTAACATTCTGTATTGTTCCTTAGACTCTAATGAATTCAACCGAGTAAAAGAATCAAAGATAAATATTTTGGTTCATAAATATGATTATTTACCATGGAACAAAATGAAACCATCACATGCATGTTCACTAGATTCACTGATATTGTGAATGGTTTGAAGAGTCTTGGAAAAGTTTATACTAACTCTGAGCTTGTTCGCAAAATTCTTAGGTGACTTCCAAGGACTTGGGAAGCCAAGGTGACAGCCATACAAGAAGCCAAAGATCTGAACATCCTACCATTGGAAGAGCTTCTTGGTTTGCTGATGACTCATGAGCTTCAAGTTAAACAACATGTCAATGAGGATGAGTCAAGAAAGAAGAAGACCATCGCCCTCAAGGCTGCAAAAGTTGAAGATAGCAGCAGCGATGATGAAGAGGATGGTGATGATGAGACTGCCCTCCTTGCAAGGAAATTCAAGAAATTTATGCAAAGAAGGAGGCCCTTCCACAAGAAGAGACTTGTATCAAAAATGGAAGGAGAAAAAGAAAAGGATAAGAAAAAGGAAAAGGACAAGGACAAAGAGAAAGAGCCCTTAGTATGTTATGAATGTAAAAAGCCAGGGCATTTTAGATATGACTGTCCTTTACTTAAGAAGGCCTATAAGAAAAAGAAAAAGGCCTACATGGCAACTTGGACTGACAGTGAAGAGTCTTCTTCCGAAGAAGAAGAACAAAAAGAAGTTGCAAATGTTTGCTTCATGGCGGACGACAACGAGAGGTAAGTACCGAAACCCCCGATGATGAATTTACTTTTGATGAAATGTTTGAAGCTTTCAATGAATTGATGATTGATTTCAAGGCTTTGAAAAAGAAACACAAATCTTTGAAAACTGAAAACTTAAATTTAATTAATGAGAAAAATGAATTAAATCTTGTAGTTAAAGATTAAAAGATAAAATGGAAACAATTCTTAATGAAAAGATGATTGTGGTTCATAAGATTGATTGATAAAATCTGAAAATGAAAATCTCATTAAAGAAAAAGAATCAATCTCTAATGAAAAGATTCTCTAAAGAAAGATGTTAAAAAGTATAAAGACATTGTTGAGAAATTTACTCTAAGCTCAACTAAACTAATATGATTTTAGATAGTCAAAAAGCAGTTTTTGACAAAGCAGGTTTAGGGTATAACACATTAAGAAAACAAAAATCATTGAAGAATATTTTTGTAAAAGCTAACCAAGGTAATATTACTTGTTTTAAATGTAATCAAAAAGGACATAAATCCCTTGAGTGCAAAACAGTAAGTAATAATGAAAAGTTAAACACTAAAGGAAAGAAAATTTGGGTTCCGAAAGGAACAATTTATATTGCTACTAACCATGAAGGACCCAAGAAAGCTTGGGTACCTAAACATAAAGTTTAAATTATGTTGCAGGAATGTCTTGTAGCCAAAAGATCAAAGAAAAAGTGGTACCTTGATAGTGGCTGCTCAAGACATATGACGGGTGACAAAGATGAATTCATCACTCTGGAAGAAAAGAAAGGTGGAGTTGTTACGTTTGGCGATAATGGTAAAGGTCAAATTATGGGCCTTGGTAAAGTTCGTATAACTCCATCTACATTATTGATAATGTACTTTATGTTGATGGTTTGAAGCATAATCTAATTAGCATAAGCCAATTATGTGATAAAAACTTTATTGTTTCATTTAAATCTTCCTTATGCACTATAACTAATTCTATTGATAATAGCATTGTATTATTGGTTATAGACATGGCAATGTTTACTTGGTTGATCTAGAAAAATTATCTTTGAGTGATCATTGCTTGATTGCTGACAATGCTAATATAAATGAAATTAGTTGGTTGTGGCATCGTAGATTAGGTCATGCAAGCACACACCTTATTTCAAAATTAATTAAAATGGATTTAGTTAAAGGCTTACCTAAACTAGATTTTGAAAACAACAAAATATGTGATGCATGTCAATTTGGAAAACAAACTAGAAGTTCTTTCAATCTAAAAATGTTGTTTCAACTTCTAAGACATTAGAGCTACTTCACATGGACCTTTTTGGACCAACTAGAACCACAAGTCTAGGAGGAAAGAAATGGTCTAGTGATTGTAGATGATTATTCTAGATATACTTGGGTACTGTTTTTAGCTCACAAAGATGGACTTTCTCGATATTCCTGAAATTCTTCAAGAAAGTCACAAATGAGAAAAACACTACTATAGTATCTCTAAGAAGTGATCATGGAACTGAATTTGAAAATCACTTATTTGAAAGTTTCTGCACTGAAAATGGTATTAATCATAATTTTTCAGCCCCTAGGACTCCACAGCAAAATGGTGTAGTTGAAAGAAAAAATAGGACTCTAGAAGACATGGCCCGTACCATGCTATGCGAAAGTAACCTACCAAAGTACTTTTGGGCGGAAGCTATTAACACAGCATGCTACATCTTAAATCGAGCCCTAATAAGACCAATCTTAAAGAAAACACCTTATGAATTATGGAATGAAAGAAAACCCAATATAAAATACTTTCATGCATTCGGATGTAAAATGTTTTATTCATAATAATGGTAAAAATAATTT
>UESW01002005.1:174419-227980 GCA_900491605.1 Calamus simplicifolius | reverse complement strand
GAGGAGATCCCAAAGCAACCAAAAGCAAAATCAAGATCCTCCAACCTAGAAGAAAGAAGAAAAGCTTCAACCAACGTCCAAAAGCCCCAAAGCTAGGAGAATCTGTGCTGAGGCCTGATTCCACACATCTAAGGAGTTGGAGAAGAGAAGCAAAGAAGCCAAGCCTGCATTCAATCTTATTCAATCAGGCTTTCTAAACCTAAGCTTATTTTGTTATTCTGCTCTAGAGAAGCTGTATGTATTTAAAACTCTGATTTATTTTCTTGTGTACTGATTCAATCAGTGGGTCGAATCAGTGGAGGTAGTTGTACCTCATTGTAAGCTTGGGATAGCTTACGTTTTGGGTTCGTTGTGACCTCGTTAAAACAATGAGTTGGGTTTTGTGCTGGTAAGCCCGTGTAAAACCGGCTGGATTCGTTGTGATTCCGGAAAAACAACAAGTTTGAGTTGTGAGCTTGTAAAACAACTCGGCTGTAATCTAGGGAGATTATAGTGTGGACCAAGTGAATCTTGGGAGTGGACGTAGGTGCTGGTTGCGCCGAACCACTATAAAATCTTGTTTTGTCGTGCTTATTTGTCTCTCACTCTATCTCTCTTATATTTCTTTGTGCATTGCTTAAGTTTAATTTCTTTCACTTGCACATCTTGAGTTAACTTGTTTAAAACATTTCAAAAAGTCTTAAATTTTTAAGAACCCAATTCACCCCCCCCCCCTCTTGGGTTGCCATCTGGGCCAACAGGGGCCGGCTAGGAAGTTACCGGGCCGCTTGGGAATGTGTCGTGGCCGACTAGGAAGTGCCGGGGCCGCCTAGTTTGGAGACGTAGGGGGCTGGCTAGGAGAGTGCCGGGGCCAGTTGGGAAGTGCCAGGGCCGCCTAGCTTGGAGACGTAGGGGGCCGGCTAGGAGAGTGCCGGTCTTGGAGTTGCCGGTCTTGGGGCCGTCGGTCATGGAGCCGTCGGTCTTAGAGGTGTCAGCCTTTCGGGCCGTCGGTCTTGGAGCCATCGGCCTTTGGGGCCATCGGTCTTGGAGGTGTCGGCCTTTGGGGCCGTCGGTCTTGGACGCCTTGGAGGTGTCGGCCTTTGTGGCCATCGGTCTTGGAGCCATCGGCCTTTGGGGCCGTCGGTCTTGGACGCCTTGGAGGTATCGGCCTTTGGGGCCGTCGGTCTTGGAGCCGTCGGCCTTTGGGGCTGTCGGTCTTGAAGGTGTCGGCCTTTGGGGCCATCGGTCTTGGACGCCTTGGAGGTGTCGGCCTTGGGGCCATCGTCTTGGAGCCGTCGGTCTTGGACGCCTGGAGGTGTCGGCCTTTGGGGCCATCGGTCTTGGAGCCGTCAGCCTTTGGGGCCATTGGTCTTGGACGCCTTGGAGGTGTCGGCCTTTGGAGGTGTCGGCCTTTGAGCCGTTGGTCTTGGATGCCTTGGAGGTGTCGGCCTTTGAGGCCGTTGGTCTTGGAGGTGTCGGCCTTTGAGGCCGTCCAAAAAATTTATTTTTCATGGGGTCAACTGGCCCCATCAAATGCCCCCCACACTCCTTGAGCTTGCGTGCCCCGCATCAGCTAAGCGAAAGGAGTGTAGCTTTACCTTGGCATCTGCTCTTTCATCTTGCGCTGCCTTGTATGGGCATCTGCGTGCCTTCTTTGGCTAGCTAAGGGCAGCTAGTAATCCTCTCCAACGTGGAGTCTGGAAGTCTTTTGAACCCCGGAGGGAGACCTGAGAGCTGAGAGTCGTCAGGTTCCTTTGAACCGCCTCGGAGGTGTGGGAACCACTGCGAGGGGCGATTCAGCCGGGTACGGAGCCTTTAGTGTCTTAACCTACTCGGGGGCACCGCCGTGCCGGGGCCGAGTGGTGTCCCATGGGCCGCGATGCCAGTAAGCTCCTTTTGAACCATCTTGGGGGTTTGTGTTCCGCCCAAGTGGTGACTCAGCCGGGTACGGAGCCTCTAGGGTCTTAACCTACTCGGGGCACCGCCGTGCCGGGGCCGAGTGGTATCCCGTGGGCCGCGATGCTAGTGAGCTCCTTTTAAACCAACCTGGGGGTTTGTGTTCCGCCCAAGTGGCGACTCAGTCAGGTACGGAGCCTTTAGGGTCTTAACCTACTCGGTTGCACCGCCGTGCTGGGGCCGAGTAGTGTCCCGTGGGCTGCGATGCCAGTGAGCTCCTTTTGAACCATCTTGGGGGTTTGTGTTCCGCCCAAGTGGCGACTCAGCCAGTACGGAGCCTTTAGGGTCTTAACCTACTCGAGGGCACCGCCGTGCCGGGGCCGAGTGGTGTCCCATGGGCCGCGATGCCAGTGAGCTCCTTTTGAACCATCTTGGGGGGTTTGTGTTCTACCCAAGTGGTGACTCAGCTGGGTACGGAGCCTTTAGGGTCTTAACCTACTCGGGGGCACCGCCGTGCCGGGGCCGAGTGGTGTCCCGTGGGCTGCGATGCCAGTGAGCTCCTTTTGAACCATCTTGGGGGTTTATGTGCCACCCAAGTGGCGACTCAGCCGGGTACGGAGCCTTTAGGGACTTAACCTACTCAGGGGCACCGCCGTGCTGGGGCCGAGTGGTGTCCCATGGGCCGCGATGCTAGTGAGCTCCTTTTGAACCATCTTGGGGGTTTATGTTCCGCCCAAGTGGCGACTCAGCTGGGTACGGAGCCTTTAGGGTCTTAACCTACTCGGGGGCACCGTCGTACCGGGGCCGAGTGATGTCCCGTGGGCCGCGATGCCAGTGAGCTCCTTTTGAACCATCTTGGGGGTTGTGAGCCGTCCAAGTGGTGACTCAACCGGGTACGGAGCCTTTAGGGACTTAACCTACTCGGGGGCACCGCCGTGCTGGGGCCGAGTGGTGTCCCGTGGGCCGCGATGCCAGTAAGCTCCTTTTGAGAGACTTGGCGCAAGGGAGAACAAGCTGTGGCGTCAGAAGGGGTCTTCTTTATTACTCATGCTTCTGGGAGTACATCATTGGTAATACTGGCGGAGGTTGTCCGCATTCCAGGTACGCGGAACGGGTTTCCCATCAAGTTCCTCTAGTTTGCATGCCTCCCGGTGAAGTGTTTCGGTGGTGCGGTAGGGACCCTCTCAGGAAGTACATTACCCGGCAACTCCTCTCCCCTTGGCCGTTTAGGTGCAGAAGCTGATCCCCAGGATACCATCCCAATCGTTCGCTCCGTGGGAGTGATATCGAATATAGAACCATCTTAATTGTGTCTAATCGATGCCTTAATGATAAAATCAATATTCTTCCACTTGGTCCGTATATTCTATTACTATAGTAAGAAACAGAATACATGGATCATAACAATAGATCCTCTTAAATCGAGTATTATTAACCATGTATCACAATGTATTATATTTTTCAAACATATATAACTTAATGAATAAACCACATATTTATTTAGGTCCAACTTAATAATGCTCATCACAAGATAAATGTGTACACTAAAAAACTGAATGTGAATCACAACCATAAAAGAGTTTCATTAATTATAAAATTTTCTATACAACAAATTAAACAAAACAACCACAACCCATACTGTCTATGTGATCCCTAAACTTTGTGGTGGCATGCCTTTAGTTAAGGAATCAGCTATCATCAACTCAGTGCTCACGTGCTCAATAACTACAGTCTTTTCTTTAACACGTTCTCTTATGGCTAAATATTTGATGTCGATGTGCTTGCTTCGACTATCATTTTTTTTGTTTTAGCCATAAATACTGCAGCTAAATTATCACAATAAATCTTCAATAGCCTAAATATATATAGAATCCACAATTCTAAGCCCATAAATGAAACTCTTTAACCATACACTATGCTAAGTAGCCTCGAAATAAGACACGAACTCGGCTTCCATGGTGGAAGTAGCAGTCAAAGTTTGCTTGGCACTCCTCCAAAATATAGCTCCACCAACAAACATAAATATGTATTCAGATGTTGACTTTCGAGAATCAACATAACTAGCAAAGTTAGAATCAGAGTAGCCAATCACTTCCAAATTTTTAGTTCGTCTGAACATAAGCATGTAGTTCTTGGTACCCTGAAGATACATCATCACCTTCTTAGCAACTCTCCAGTGGTCTAAATCTAGATTACTCTGATATCTCCTCAACATCCCAACTGCAAATGCCATGTCAGGCCTTGTATAGACCTAGCAGACATCAAGCTACCAATAGCTAAGGCATATGAAATATTTTTATTTTCTTCCTCTCAAAGTCATTCCTCGGGCACTAACTCAAATTGATTCTGTCACCCTTGGCTATGGGAGCTATACTCGATGAACACTTTTTCATCCAAAATCTCTCTAAGATTTTATCGATATAGGTTTCTTGAGACAGACCTAAAATATCTCGAAGTTTGTCTCTCTGAATTTTAATGCCAGTGCATAAGAGGCATCACCCATATCTTTCATGTCAAAATTCTTAGAGAAAAATTATTTACCTCATGTAACATACCTTTATCATTGGTTGCAAGTAAAATATCATCTACATATAGATCAGAAAATAAATTTTGATCCATGATGTTCTCTACAAATCTAAATGAAGAAATCACATCATGAAATTTTGAGTACCATTGTCGAGAGGCTTGTTTCAATCCATATATAGATCTCTTAAGCTTGCATACCAATTGCTCATTATTACTAGAGAAAAATCCTTTAAGTTATTTCATATAAACCTCTTTCTCTAGATCTTCATTGAGAAATGCAGTTTTCACATCTATTTGTTGCAGCTTTAAGTCAAAATGCGCACAAGTGCCATGATAATGCGGAAGAAATCTTTCTTGGATATAGAAGAAAATGTCTTCTTGTAATCAATTCCCTCTCTTTGAGTGAATCCCTAACAACGAGTCTTGCCTTATATCGCTCAATGTTGCTTAACGAGTCTTTCTTGGTCTTAAAGACCCATTTACAGCCAATGGCTTTTGCTCAATCAGAAAACTTAATAAGATTCCAGACTTTATTAAATGCCATAGAATTCATCTTCTCTTTTATAGCATCATACCATAAATTGGATTCCTTACAACTCATGGCTTGTAAAAATATTTGAGGATCATTTTAGCTCCAATATTATAGTTTGACTTGAAGATACACAATATAGTCAAGAAATTGCTGATTTTTTTCTCTTGCAGATCTTTTCATATTATAACAACCTCCTCTCGTGATGTTAATTGTTCAACTATCTCTGGTAACTCATGAGAGACTAGATCTACTAGTTCATTATCAGCAAATTATGGAATTTCAACGACTGTTGTCTGATGCCCATTTGATCTTGAGGGGCACTATGAACGATAATTAGTCTGTCACTTGAAGTGAAAGGTTGAGCATCAGAATATTTTCTTTCAGGAATCATGCTCTGCAATTGATCACTTTCACTGATCAAGTCATTTTAAGAAATTTGGCATTTCTTGATTCCATAATCCAAGTTATGTGAGATGGACAATAAAATCTATATCCTTTGGACCTCTTGGCATATCCAACAAAATATCCACTAATGGTCCTAGGTTCAGCTTTTTTTCTTATGGATTATACACTCTCACTTCACATGGGCATCCTCATATGCGTACATATCACAAACTTGGTTTTCAACCTTTAAATAACTTAAATGGCATTTTGGAAACAACCTTGGTTGGAACCTGATTCAATATGTACACGGCCGTCTTGAGAGCTTTTGTCCACAAGGACTTAGGCAGTTTGGAGCTGCTAATCATGCTCCTCATCATGTCCATCAATGTTTGATTCCTTCTCTCTGCTATACCATTCTGATCAGGTGAGTCAGGTAAACTGTATTGAAAAATAATCCCATATTCTTGAAGAAACTTTGCAAATGGACCAGGCATTTGTCCATCTTCAGTGTATCTCCCATAATACTCACCTCCTCTATCGGATCTCACAATTTTGATTTATTTTTCACATTGTGTCTCTACTTCTGCCTTAAAAATTTTAAAGACATCTAATGCTTTATTTTTATTTTGAAGCAAGTACAAATATATAAATTGTGAGTAGTCATCGTTGAAGGATAAAAATCCATATCCGGACAACAAATGTTTGTGTGTATGATCTCTAATAGGTCTGAACTCCTCTTGGCATCTTTCTTTGACTTGTTGGTCTGCTTGCCCTTAATGCAGTGTCAAAGTCAGTGAAGTCCAAATTACTGAGTACTTCTTCATTCACTAACCTTTTGATTCTATCTATGGAGATATATCCCAATCTTCGGTGCCATAACATGGAAAAGTTATCATTTACAACACATCTTTTCATGCTAGCCCTAACATGCATCACATCATGAGTGGTATCATTTTGCAAATTAATATAGAAAAGACCATCAGACAAAGTACAATTCCCAATAAGTTCAGATTATAATATAAACTAGAAGAAGTATCTAAAAAGTTGAAGGAATAACCCAAAGGTACAAGTCTTGAAACTGAAATTAAATTCCTAGAAATTAGGTACATAAAAAGTCCTTTCCAAATTTAAAATAAAACAACTACTAAGAACTAAAGTGCATGTCCCTATAGCTTCCACATGTAGTGCATCTTATTTTCTGAAAAGATATATTGCTCACTTTCCACTAGCTTTCTTAAGTTTTGCATATCCCACAAAGTATTGCAAATGTGGATTGTAGAACTAGAATCAATCCACCATGTGTTATAAATAACATCAGCCATATTAGATTCATAACAGACAAATGATTTATTTTACCTTTCTTTTCAAGCCAAGTCTTGAACTTGATGCAATCCTTCTTCATGTGTCCCTTCTTCTTACAGAAAAATACTTGGATTCCTTCTTAATGTCAGATTGGGGTGCTATTTTACTTTTACCCTTCTTCTTGGTCCGTGCCTGATCTTTTCATTTATAGTCAGCATTGCACTCTCACCCAATTCCATCACCAGTCTACCCTATTCTTGAACACACATGGCCAAAAGTCCATTGATTGATCATTTTTTCTTATGTATATTATAAGATATCTTAAATGGTTCATACTACTATAGAAGGGTGTTTAAAATATAGTACACCAGAAAGGACTCAGACATTTTAACCTCAAGAGTCTTCAGTTGAGCTACAATGTCCCTCATTTGCATAATGTGCTCACGCACACCTCTCACTTCAGTGAGCCTCAAGAATGAGAACTTCAAAATTAGGGTGCTGGCAAGAGCTTTGTCTGTAGTACTGAATTGCTCATCAATGACCTTTAGTAGCTTCCTGACATTCTTATGCTTATCAACTGAACCACGTATACCAACAGAGATTTTTATCTTTATGAACATTACACTCAAGCGATTAGATCGCTTCCAACGTTCATAAATCGCAATCTCACTAGGAGTGCTAGTGTGAGTTACTGAAGGTGGTTCATCCTTTTTATAGCATAATCAATGTCCACCATCCCAGATGAAGAAGAATTCTCTCCTTCCAAACGTTATAGTTATCACCCCTCAATTCAGGTATGTCATATTTTATATCAGAGAAATTTACATGTTGCATAACAACAAAATTAAACATACATGCTTATTACCAAAAATTGAGGCTAATAAAAATGCTTTACCAATGTAAATCATGCATTTAGAAAATAGTAAATCTACTGACATAAAACTTGCTTGTAGGCTAAAGCTCTAATTCAATTAGATTCACTTAAGTCTGTATGATAAAACTATCAAATTATGTTCCTTCTTTCTAATTTCTGTGGATAGATTAGAAAAATATAATTTGATATTTTATCCTAATTAATTATACAAATATAACAAATTTTTTTATGAAATAAATTTTATTATATCCATATAATTAATTATAATTAATGTCTATTATTTATGTGATTCATTAACTTTATTATACAATTTTATAATTAAGGATGCTGTGGCTACTCTTAATTATTTAAATTATATTTATCACTTTATACATTATTTAAATTTTATGCTCAATTATGTCACTCAAAATGCATGCATAATTCATAAAATTTATACACACAAATTCTAAATATAATTGAACATAATTAGGCTAGGCCAATGGCCCAATCATTTGATGGACGAGCCAACAGTCCACCATCCTCACCCAATTTCAATAGTTTAATTCACCTCAAAATTTTCTCAATCATTCCAAAAATTTTCTCAACATGGGTCAGACGTAGGTGCGGCCCAGGCTGGACACGCGGCCCAGCCTGGCGGCTAGATGCTTGGCCCAAGTGCTGGCCGCTGGGCCAGCGCCTGGCTGCCTGGCCCAAGCGAGCGCCTGGGCCAGCCGCTGGGCCAACGACTGGCCTAATTGGCTGCTAGCCCAGGCTGGCAGCAGTCATTTTTTTTAATGATACCCGTATCATGCAATACGAGTCTATCATGGGAGAGAGCCTAATCCCATGGTTTCTTTGATCTCAAATTTAAAAATCTAAGTTTTAACCATCATACCAGAATCTCAATCCCACATCTTTTATGATTTTTTTTATTTAAACTATATCCAGCGAACAAATAGGTGCATGCTTCATGGCATAGATCTTGCTAATGCTTCTCTTAAATAAAACTAAATTAAATAAAATTGAATATTAAGAGTTTACCAAATCTAATGCCCTTTCTGATGATTCTTGATGACCTATTAACTCTTTCGGTACGCAGATAGTTGGGTCAAATGCACCAAGATACTACCAGTAGCCTTCCTTATTGGTATGTCTCTAATATCCCTACCATACGCCCGTTGGGTCAAATAATTCATGGTACTACCAGTAGCCTCTCCTTTGGACTATCCCTAGATAAGAGAAATAGAGACCAAGAATGCCTTACCTTTCTTTATCAAATAAATGAAATAATGATGGTTTCTTAAGAATTTTATCAAATTCTAAAAATAATATAGATTATATAGAAAGAATCCCAATAAACAAAGAAGAGGTATTTTTATAGGCCCTGATACAATAAAAAATTATATTGATCCTTTGCATATTTGTGAGACTAAATAACATATATATCAAATATGTAGAAATATGAGACCAATATATATTTATCATGATAATAAAAAATATAAATAAACACATAAATACCTTCAGCCATTGATCCACGCAAATGGGTTGATATTTCTTCAGATCAGGCTCTTCCATACCTTACAGTCTCTCTCAGCGATGGTATAAACTTTCGTAGAGATCAGATGCAAGGACCTTTTCATTTTATTTTTCTTTATGCCTTATCTGTCCATCACAGGGTGCTTCAAACGAAATATGGTTGAGGGATGTCTATCTTAATCGTGAATTCAAATTTTGAATCCACGTAATCCCTCGATATTGAATATAAGACTATCTTAATCGTGTCAATTGATATGCTTAATGGAAAAAAACCACATAACGATGATAATCTTCTGATGAGATATATGTATCTTGGTGGGTGTACAGATCGTGGAGATGTGCGTTCACATGGATTGCATGGGATGCGAGAGCAAAATAAGGAAGGCACTTCTTAAATTAAAAGGTATGCAAAATAAGCAAACCAAACGCTTGATGTTAGGGAGAAAGCAATGAAGAATTTCTCTTCATTTTTCTCATCTAATTTATTGCAAATCGTGTTTCCCTCTTGTTATTGACTGCATACATTACTGCTAGGAGACTATTGGTGTAGCAGTCGAAGAAAATCCCTGGTGTTATTTCAAATGATCCTGGGACTTAACCTCATCGTTGTTCGTTAATGTGTTGCAGGGGTGGATAACATGGACATGGTGTTGGAAAAAGTTTTAATTAAAAAAAAAAAGAGAAGGAACCATGTGAGCATTTTGCTGCTCACGAGAGCATGAGCGTTCCATGTATAAAAAGAGGGGAAGAATAGCAGGCCAAGAACATCCCTCTAATCATTTTCTTGGCAAGAATGAAGTAGCCTAGAGAGAAAGTGTTGACCCAATTATTGATTTTGATGATTAATAAAAGACATGAGTATATTCATTTTGTTTCTAATAGATTTAACAAGTGTTTCAGGGATTAAAAATGTTTGATCAATCAAAAAGAATAAAGAAACATGTTTTGAATCAATGTTTTAAAAGAACTTTTCAAAGTTCAGAGCTTGGAGTCGACACCCAAATAGTCAGGAGCCGACCCCAAGGTGTATCAGAAGGTTTCTAGGATTTTGGCATGGTCTGGAGTCGACACCCAGGGTTTCAGAGCCAACTCCAACCTGAGATACAGAGAAGTGCATTTTGTTTCAGTTTCTGAGCCGACACCTAGAATTCGGGAGCCGATACCTAAGATTTCGGAGCCGACACCTGAGTTTCTGGAGCCGACTCTAACCTGAGAAAGAGAGCGTATTTTTATGGACTTTTCTGGAGCCGACACTTACAGTTTCTGGAGCCGACTCCCGAAAGCGACGAGCCGACACTTACCTTTCTCGGAGCTGACTCCCCAACAACTTTTTCTTTACTATTTTTGAACACCCGACTTGGAGCCGACACCTAAAAAGTTGGAGCCGACTCCAACCTATCAGGAACGGATTTTTTATCTGTCAGAACGGACTTCAACGGTAAGATTTCTTTTCACCTAACCTCTAACGGCTATTTTTTGTGTGTAAAAGAATCCATACATCTCACAACTGCTATATTTCCCACCTAAACCTGTATTAAGAGATCTATATAAAGGAAAAATCATTCATTTGAAAAAAAAAAAAGCACATACAAAAGAAAAGAAGAAAAATCAAGAAAAATACTATGTGAAAAAGAGAGAGAAATTAACTTAGAGCTCAAATCCATCATCCTCAGAAAGCTCAAAGAGAAATCCACAAGCTTCTCAAGTTCAAATCAAGGAGATTTCCAACATTTGAAGAGAGAAAGCAAAAGCCCATATCCTCATCTTCTCAACTGCAAGTTTCTAAAGAATCTGAGCTGAGGCCCTGATTCAATCTTTCAAAGGAGAAGAGGAAAAGAAGAAAAGAAGAAAAGCACACATTCAAATATCTTCAAACAGGCTTTTGTTATCCTTGTTTAGTTTATTGTTTATTTGCTTATTTGAGGAGCTGTTGTGTACTTAAACTCTATTTTTCATTTGTGCTTGCTGATTCAATAGGAGGATTGAATTAGTGGAGGTGGTATACCTTGGTACAAGCTAAGGATAGCTTGTTGTTGGGTTTTGTGCTAGTGAGACCGAAAAACCAGCTGGGTTCATTGTAATCCCAAGGGAAAACAATAAGTTTTGAGTTGTGTGCTTGTAAAACAACTCGGCTGTAATCAAGTAGATATAGTGTGGACCCAAGTGATACTTGGGAGTGGACGTAGGTGTTGGATACACCGAACCACTATAAAATCTTTGTATTTATCGTGTTTTGACACTCTCACTCTATCTCTTTATTTGTGCTTAGCATTTATCTTGCACTTAATCTCTTTTAATTCAAAGCACATAGTTTCAAAAGGTTAAATTCTTAAGAACCCAATTCACCCCCCTCTTGGGTTGCCATCTGGGCCAACAATTGGTATCAAAGCTTGTGCTCATTGTTTATTTGATCACACGATCAAGAGCTAAAGATCCAAATGGCAGCTCAAGCTGGATCTTCATTTATTGAAGGTCATTCTACTAATAGACCTCCTTTGTTTAATGGTTCGAATTATTCTTATTGGAAAGATAGAATGAAAATTTTTATTCAAGCTTTAGATTATGAACTTTGGAGTGTAATCACTAATGGACCAAGCACACCCACACACTTGGTAGATGGTTCAATAGTTCCTAAACCCGAAAGGGATTGGAATGAGAACGATAGGAAAATGGCTTAGCTTAATGCAAAAGCCATGAATGTTTTATATTGTGCTTTAGATGCTAATGAGTTCAATAGAATTTCTACATGTATTTCTACAAAAGAAATTTGGGATAGATTAGAAGTTACCCATGAGGGTACTAATCAAGTTAAAGAATCTAAAATCAATATTCTAGTGCAAAAGTATGAATTGTTTAGCATGGAACAAAATGAAACCATCACATGCATGTACACTAGATTTACTGATATTGTAAATGGTCTAAAAAGTCTTGGCAAGACCTACACTAACTCTGAATTGGTTCGTAAAATTCTTAGGTCTCTTCCAAGGACATGGGAAGCAAAGGTAACTGCAATCCAAGAAGCCAAAGACCTCAACACCTTACCTTTGGAGGAGCTACTTGGATCATTGATGACCCATGAACTGACCATGAAGCAACATCAGGAGGAGGAAGTCAAAAAGAAGAAAACAATTACCCTTAAAGCTGCAGAAAAGGAGATAAGCAGCAGTGAGGAAGAAGAGGAAGATGATGAGACAGCTCTCCTTACTAGGAAATTTAAGAAATTTATGCAAAGAAGGAGACCCTTCCATAAAAAAGATATGGAACAAAAATGGAAGGAGAAAGAGAAAAAGAGAAGGACAAGGACAAAGAAAAAAAGAAAGACCTCCTCATATGTTATGAATGTAAGAAACCGGGGAACTTTAGATATGATTGTCCTCAACTGAAAAAGGGGCACAAGAAGAAGAAAAAGGCATATGTTGCAATATGGAGTGAAAATGATGAATCCTCATCCGAGGAGGAACAAAAGGAAGTTGCAAACATTTGCTTTATGCAAACGACGACAATGAGGAATGTCTTGCAGCCAAAAGATCAAAACGAAAGTGGTATCTTGATAGCGGCTGCTCAAGGCACATGACGGGTGACAAGGAGCAATTCATCACCCTTGAAGATAAAAGAGGAGGAGTTGTCACATTTGGAGACAATGGTAAAGGCCAAATTATGGGATTTGATAAAATTCAGATAACTCCCTTTACTTTTATAAAATATTTATATGTAGATGGCTTAAAGCATAATTTAATTAGTATTAGCCAACTGTGTGATAAAGGTTTCAAAGTTTCATTTGAAGCTTCTATCTGCACTGTTTCTAATCCCATTGACAATAGCATTGTATTTATTGGTAATAGAAATGGCAATGTATACTTAATTGATTTAGACAATTTGTCTACTAGTAATCATTGCTTAGTAGCTAACAATGCTAATGAAAATGAGATTGGATGGTTATGGCATCGTAGATTAGGTCATGCAAGCACACACCTAATTTCAAAATTAATTAAAATGGATTTAGTTAAAGATCTTCCAAAGCTAGATTTTGAAAATAACAGAATTTGTGATGCATGTCAATTAGGCAAACAAACTAAAAACTCTTTCAAATCAAAAAATATAGTTTCCACTTCTAGGCCATTAGAGCTACTTCATATGGACCTTTTTGGACCTACTAGAACCACTAGTCTAAGAGGAAAGAAATATGGTCTTGTGATAGTAGATGATTATTCTAGATACACTTGGGTATTTTCTGGCTCATAAGGATGAGACTTTCTCAATATTTCTAAAATTTTTCAAGAAAGTCACTAATGAGAAAAACAACACCATAGTGTCTCTTAGAAGTGATCATGGCACAGAATTTGAAAATCACTTATTTGAAATTTCTGCACTGAACATGGCATTCATCATAATTTTTCTGCACCTAGGACACCACAACAAAATGGAGTTGTAGAAAGAAAAAATAGGACTCTAGAAGATATGGCCCGTACCATGCTATGTGAAAGCCAACTCCGAAAGTACTTCTGGGCGGAAGCTATAAACACGGCATGTTACATTCTTAATAGAGCCCTAATTAGGCCAATCCTTAAGAAAACACCTTATGAATTATGGAATAATAGAAAACCAAAGATAGGTTATTTTCATGTATTTGGCTGTAAATATTTTATTCATAATAATGGAAAAGATAATCTTGAAAAATTTGATGCAAAATCAGATGAAGGTATATTCTAGGATATTCAACAACTAGCAAAGCCTATAGAGTATTCAATAAGAAATCCTTAATTGTAGAAGAATCTATTCATGTAGCTTTTGATGAGTCTTTAGCATCAAGTTCAGAGAAGATTGATGATGAGGAAGATACAAATATACTAGAAAGGGATATTGAAAAATTAAACATAGATGTATCTTCAGATCATGAACAAGAAGCTAAAGATGATGATTCACCTAGGATTGATGATATTGATACTAATCATAATGAAGTAGATCTTCCTAGAGATTGGAGATATGCCTATTGTCATCCGAAGGAATTGATTATTGGTGATCCATCTCAAGAGTAAGAACTAGGTCATCTATGAGGAATATCAATAATCATCTTGCATTTGTATCTCAAATTGAACCTAAAACTGTTGAAGAAGCTGAAAAAGATAGTAATTGGATGCTAGCTATGCAAGAAGAATTAAATCAATTTACTAGGAATAATGTATGGTCCTTAGTTGATAGACCTAAATGTCATTCAGTTATAGGATCTAAATGGGTATTTAAAAATAAATTGGATGAAAATGGCATAGTAATTAGAAATAAAGCTAGATTAGTTGCAAAAGGATATAATCAAGAAGAAGAATTGATTTTGATGAAACTTTTGCACCTGTAGCTAGATTAGAAGCAATTAGATTACTACTTGCATTTGCATGACATATGAACATAAATTTATTTCAAATGGATGTTAAAAGTGCATTTTTAAATGGTTTTATAAATGAGAAAGTATTTATGGAACAACCACCTGGTTTTGAAGATCATGAATTTCCAAATCATGTTTTTAAATTGCACAAAGCACTATATGGTTTAAAACAAGCACCTAGAGCTTGGTATGATAGGTTAAGCAAATTTCTGATTGAAAATGATTTTACTAGAGGAAATGTAGACAAAACCTTATTTTTGAAAAGAAAAGACAAAGACTTATTAGTAGTACAATATATGTAGATGATATTGTATTCGGTGCTACTAACAATATCTTGTGTCAAGAATTTGCTAAGTTAATGCAGGGTGAATTCGAAATGAGCATGATGGGAGAACTCAACTTCTTCCTAGGACTTCAAATCAAGCAAAGTAAAGAGGGATTTTCATCAACCAAACAAAGTACACAAAGGAACTTCTCAAGAAGTTTGGAATGGAATCAATCAAATCCCTTGGAACACCTATGAGTCCTTCATGCAAATTAGACAAAGATGAAGATGGTAAGAAGGTAGATCAAAAATACTATAGAGGTATGATCGGATCTCTACTTTACTTAACAGCAAGTAGACCAGATATTATGTTTGTTGTTTGTCTATGTGCTAGATTTCAATCAGAACCTAAAGAATCTCACTTAATTGCTATGAAAAGAATTTTAAGATATCTAAGTGGAACTAAAATGTAGGATTAGGGTATTCTAGAGACTCAACACTGAACTTAATTGATATTCTGACTCTGATTATGCTGGATGTAAACTAGATAGAAAAAGTACAAGTGGTGCATGTCAATTCTTAGGAAGTAACTTAATCTCGTGGTTTAGCAAAAAGCAAAATTCGATTGCATTATCTACTGCTGAAGCAGAATATGTTGCAGCTGGAAGTTGCTGTGCTCACATCCTTTGGATTAAGCGACAACTTGAAGATTATGGCATAACACTTGATAAAACTCCTATTAGATGTGATAATACAAGTGCAATCAATTTAACTAAGAATCCAATCCAACATTCAAGAACTAAACACATTGAAAATAGATATCATTTTATAAGAGAACATGTAGCTAACAATAAATTTGCCTTGATTATGTTAGTACTGAAGAACAATTAGCTGACATATTTACAAAACCTTTGAGTGAAGAGAGATTTTGTTATCTTAGAGGTGAATTAGGGATTTGTGATCCTTTGGAATGACTTTGAAACCCCTAAGGAATGACTATCTAGATTTCTATCAATTTCTTGAGATTCCTTTCATAATTTTAAGGACAATTTATCTAGTCATTTGAGCAATTTGATTATCCACATTTCAAAGATTTTTTTTAAACTTATTGACTTTATTTGATAAGTTTCAGATGTTTGAAACTCTCCCCTTTTTTCTCTAAAACTGTCAGTGGAGTCGATACCTTAATTTGAGGAGTCGACACCTCTTCTGTGTCGCTCTCGGTCTTTGACCTTGGAGCTGACACCCGCTTAAGCGGAGCGACTCCAGTTCGGGCACTAACTGTTAGCGACTTGGAGTCGACTTGGAGTCGACACCTAACTTTGCGGGAGTCGACACCTGGTGGACCCAAATTGACTATATTAGGGCAGAGTCGATACTTTCTCGATTTTTATCTTCTCCAAACCCTCTCCAAATCTTCTTCAAACCCTTTCCAAACTTTCAAAGCCAAATACTCCTCAAATCAACCATTCCCTAAGATTCCTATGGCACCTAAGCGTAGGGGATCGGTCTTTGATGCTCCAGTAGCTACAAGGAAGCGTACGGCTTGCGTCCCATCCGTGAACCTACTCCAAGCGATGATTCCTCTTCAACTCCCTCAGATAATCCAAGCCCCTTCTCTCCACAGGTAGATACCCTTGCTGGGCGAGTCATAACTATGGGTAGGAAAATAGATTTCGATTTCTTTGAAGCCGAAGGTTTTGGGATCGGTAGACAGATTAAAGAACTCGGTTGGGATAAGGTTTGTTCTTTGGATGTTCCTACTTATCCAGCTCTTGTTAAAGAATTTTACCTAAATTTATCTAGAGGAGATGGTGGAATTGTTAGTTCAGTAAGAGGGAAGAGAATTCATCTCACATTTCAAATTTTAGGAAATCTGTTAAGTATTCCTATCACTGGATTTGTTGCAAACATTCACAGTGAGAGATCAGATACTTTGTTAAGGATGTTAGGAAGGGATATAACTGAATTTGAAGAGATTAGGGTAAACCAATTGCCACTTGAGCTTAGGCTGTTGCATAACATTTGTAGTAGGATTCTATTTCCCAAGACTGGCCATTTTGAGTATGTCTCAGAGCGAGACATTGTAGTCATGGATAGTATCTTGATGGGTCAGCCAATAAATCTTGCTGGGATGATGATATGGTATATGGCTGAGGCCGGGGGCAAAAGGAGATCTTCATTGCCTTACGGAATGATCCTAACCATGGCATTTAGAAGTCAAGGAGTAGTTATTTCTGAGAATGAGCCATCGAAAAACCTAAGGCACACTGACTACTACAGCTTAGCTACTGTGCACAGGATGAGATTTGTGAAAGTGGATGGTAAATGGGAGAGAAAATGTCATACTGAGACAGGGTTGCTGAGACTAATGTGCATGGCCCTTCTGAGGCAGGACCATCTGTGAGATACAGCTCACCCGAGCCAGTCAGAATGTACCTCTAGCTCCACCTGTTCCTTCCACTTTTGGTCAGTCATCTATTGGTTTTTCTGATATTCAGTTAGAACAGCTTAAAAGTATTTTTGCTACTCACAAGGAAGAAATGAAATCTGAGCTAGATAGCCAATTCATGAACCTGAGAGAGACCCTTTATTCTTTGGATGAAAGAATTGGTAAAATTGAGTCTACACTTGGAGCCTCAGCATAAGCTTTGAAGAATGATCTCAAGAATATTTTTGAAGAGCTTAAAGATATTGGTGGAGATTTAGAGACCTACTCCAAATGCAATGCTGAGCTTCAGAACAAAATATGACCGTATGTGATTTGTTGATAGAAGACTAAAAGAATTTGTAAGAACTCAAAGTGAAGGAATGGAAAAATATTAGAAGATTTGCAAAGACTTCTTAGAACTAATCTCTGATTATATTGTAATGAAGTTCTTTGATGATGTTTAGTTTGATGTTGATTTACTTTTCATTAAAGTTCTGATGTAATGGAGTTTAGTTTGAAATTTTGATGTAATGAAGTTTCTTTTTGCAATATGATGTAATGTTTGACATTATTATATAATGAACTTATTTGATACTTAATGAATGTCATTTGATCTTTGAAGCATCTATCAACTTTGTCATTTCACTTAAAACTTCGTAACCTTTTTGTTGATTAAAAAAGGGGGAGAAGTAATTGATAGTCGTATATGCATTGAAAGTTATAAAAGGGAAAAGCATTTAATTGCATATTTGTAGATGCATTGGAATTATAAAAGGGAAAAGCATTTAATTGCATATTTGTAGATGCATTGGAACAAATAACTGTTTAATTGGCATCTAATTAATTGCATATAGGGAGAAGTAATTATCATATATGCATTGAAAGGATGAATAGATGTTAAAATTGATATAACGGTTTAATTGGTATCAAAAATTAAAAGTTTACTGTTAAAAGGAAGAATAGATGTTAAATTGAGTATCATAGGGGGAGCTACCTCATTCAGGGGAGCTTACCCGTGAGGAATAAATATTTGAGAAATTTGATTTGAAAATCTTATTGTTTAATCATGCATATACTCAATGTTTTTATAATCATCAAAAAGGGGAAGATTGTTGACCCAATTATTGATTTTGATGATTAATAAAAGACATGAGTATATTCATTTGTTTCTAATAGATTTAACAAGTGTTTCAGGGATTAAAAATGTTTGATCAATCAAAAAGAATAAAGAAACATGTTTTGAATCAATGTTTTAAAAGAACTTTTCAAAGTTCAAAGCTTGGAGTCGACACCCAAATAGTTAGGAGCCGACCCCAAGGCGTATCAGAAGGTTTCTGGGATTTTGGCATGGTCTGGAGTTGACACCCAGGGTTTCGGAGCCAACTTCAACCTGAGATATAGAGAAGTGCATTCTGTTTCAGTTTCTGAAGCCGACACCTAGAATTCGGGAGCCGACACCTAAGATTTCGGGAGCCGACACCTGAGTTTCGGGAGCCAATTCTAATCTGAGAACAGAGAGCGTATTTTTATGGACTTTTCTGGAGCCGACACTTACAATTTCCGGAGCCAACTCCCGAAAGCGACGAGCCGACACTTACCTTTCTCGGAGCCGACTCCCCAACAACTTTTTCTTTACTATTTTTGAACACCCGACTTGGAGCCGACACCTGAAAAGTTGGAGCCAACTCCAACCTATCAGGAACGGATTTTTTATCTATCAGAACAGACTTCAACGGTAAGATTTTTTTCACCTAACCTCTAACGGCTATTTTCTTTGTGTGTAGAAGAATCCATACATCTCACAACGGCTATTTTACCTAAACCTGGATTAAGAGATCTATATAAAGGAAAAAATCGTTCGTTTGAAAAAAAAAAAAAGCACATACAAAAGAAAAGAAGAAAAATCAAGAAAAATACTTTGTGAAAAAGAGAGAGAAATCAAGAGGAAAGACTTAGAGCTCAAATCCATCATCCTCAGAAAGCTCAAAGAGAAATCCACAAGCTTTCAAGTTCAAATCAAGGAGATTTCCAACATTTGAAGAGAGAAAGCAAAAGCCCCAAATCCTCATCTTCTCAACTGCAAGTTTCTGAAGAATCTGAGCTGAGGCCCTGATTCAATCTTTCAAAGGAGAAGAGGAAAAGAAGAAAAGAAGAAAAATACACATTCAAACATCTTCAAACAGGCTTTTCTTATCCTTGTTTAGTTTATTGTTTATTTGCTCATTTGAGGAGATGCTGTGTACTTAAACTCTATTTTTCATTTGTGCTTGCTGATTCAATCGAAGGATTGAATTAGTGGAGGTGGTATACCTCGGTACAAGCTAAGGATATCTTGTGGTTGGGTTTTGTGCTGGTGAGCCCGAAAAACCAGCTGGGTTCGTTGTAATCCCAGGGGAAACAATAAATTTTGAGTTGTGTGCTTGTAAAACAACTCGGCTGTAATCAAGTAGATTATAGTGTGGACCCAAGTGATACTTGGGAGTGGACGTAGGTGTTGGATACACCGAACCACTATTAAATCTTTGTGTTTGTCATATTTTGACTCTCTCACTCTATCTCTTTATTTGTGCTTAGCATTTATCTTGCACTTAATCTCTTTTAATTCAAAGCACATAGTTTCAAAAGGTTAAATTCTTAAGAACCCAATTCATCCCCCCCCCCCCCTCTTGGGTTGCCATCTGGGCCAATAGAAAGTGAGTAAGAGGACTCCTCTCTGGCAGCATTGGAGTCTCTCTATGCTACTGATGTGACATTGGCTCTTTTCCAAAGAAATAAAAAGGGAAGCGGAGGCAGATCTCTTAACTTTTTATTTTAAATTTAATTTTTTGTTCTTTGATGTTTACTAATCTTTTTCTTGGATATCTAAAGAAATCATTGGGTTGTACCTCCACGTGATCGTGCTCGTGATGAAAGGTTCGGATCAAGCCGGGTTGTTGTACCTTGGGGACAAATCGTTAACAACCTGTAAAGGAACAAAAACTGATCCTTAGTGTAGTGTCTAACACGCCTCGATTCAGGCTTGATTTTCATTCATATATTCTTTTATTTTATTTGTGCATTTAAATTTTTAGAATTAATCTTCTAGCAATTTCTAGGAAAGGATTTTTTGCAAAAACAAAACAATTTTCTAATAGCTAAGGATCAGTTTTTCTAGATATACATTTTGTTTTGTTCAATAACAATTTACAAATAGTTGAGAACACCACAAAAGTTTAATTGCTTGCATGTCCTTTTATTCTGATAAATTGCAGTTCATGGAATGTTTTAAGCTGCTTAAAGAAATAGAATATTGAAGTTCTAATTTAAAATAATATAGTTGTGACAGAGATATAGTATAGAAGTGTGACTAAAATTGCTAATATTCTAATTCATTATTCCATACAATTTTTAATTGCTCGATGTCTTTTAATGCTTTCTAACATTAAAGTTGATTACATTGATAATTGTTAGTGAAAGTGTACAATGCATTTCTTGACTACTATCAGTAACTTCTTGAATGAATTATTTTAATGGGATTACAAGATGAAGAGTCCCTTCTAATTATGTTTTTGGAACTGCTGCATGAAATTGCAATATGTTATTTATGTTATTCACTGTATTTGATGTATGGAATAATCATTTTGGTGATGAACTGTTCTGTATAGAATGTGAGTTTTATGCATATCACAATCCAATTCTTTTTCCTTGTGTGGTTGTTCAATTACTTTTATGTTTAGATAGGTGTCATGTAAAGAAACTTTTTGTAATATGCTCTCTGACAATCTAGTCATAGAGAGATGCCTTTGCATCCTATTAAATATGGAAAGTTGGACGATGTTCTTGTTTTTCCATGTTTGTGTATTGATGCATGTTCATGAAAACAGATGTTAGGTGTCTTATGCATGTTCATGAAAATAGATGCTAGGTGTTTGCTTTTAATTTGAGAGAACCATCCTTGCTTTTCTATGCTTCGGGTCGTGGTATCTTAAACAAAAATTATTTTTCTATTGCTTCCTGATGAGGCCAATGAGCCCCATGAGCAACGGTAATTTCATCGGGATTGAACCAATCATGTCTGAAGTTGACCCTTGGTTCTTGGCCTCGACTTCAGTCAGACAGCCTCAACTTCAGCCCTCAGCCTCGGCCTCGATCCGTTGGCTTCGGCAACAGATCCGCCAATCCAGGTCGGTCAGCGCTCCCGTCGGCATTTTTCATTGGGTTCCCACTCGGCTACACCGACTGTTCTGCCACCAGTCCCAGGCGCAACACTCGCACTTGGATCTTGGCCCCTCTCCCGATGGGGTTCGCAGGATCACTACCAGAGGACACCCATGACGGGGAGATGACGGTGACATCGTTCCGCCGAGCTAGCTCCAACCGGACCTGACTTCAGCTCTGGACTTCTTCCCGACAGCTCCTGAGGTTGCCCATCCCAGGCTCTCCCTCCAGCTCCGCGGATGGACTGGACTCCACGTCTCCCGGCCATGGGTGACCCTGGTCCTTTCCCCGGCTGTTTCAGCCTTCGGCCTCGGCTCCAAAAGCTCTGAACGCCCGCTACAACTCCCTTCCTCGGTTGTCCCGGCCTTCGGACAGCCCGACTTTGACTCCATGGGCAGCAGCCGGGGTCCCTTCTGCCGTCGGCCTCAGCTGCCATGCTCTCAGCCCCGATAGCTCAACTTCTGGCCACGCCCTCTTCCTTGGTTGCTCTCGGCCTCCACCGACTCCCTGCTGCCGTCAGCCTCAGCTGCCATGCTCTCAGCTCCTGCCAACTCCGCGGAGTCCCAACTCCCTTCTCTCCCTTGGCTGCTCTTGGCCCTTGCTCCTGACAGTGGACCCTCAGCCTCTGCCTCTCGACTGCCATGTCATTGGCCCTTGCTGCCAACTCCGGCCCTCGGCACCCGACTCCATGGCTCCCGGCAGCCCTGGTCTCCAAACTCAGCCCCAATAGATCCATTTCTGGCCGCGGCCCCTTCCTCGGCTACTCTCGGCCTCCACCGAGTTTGAGTTCCCGAAGGACTCCACCATGCTTCGCCCAAGTCCATCGCCGAGAGGCTAATACTCGCCCAGGAGCGTGCCTCTCTTTCCTTTGCTGCCGAGATGGAGGAGGGCCCGGTCCCATCTCTCTTGGACCTCAAGATTGAAGGTGCTAGGTCCACTTCCGAGCCTCAAGCAAGCACCGAATGAAGCTTCTTGTCGAATTGGAGGCTCTGATCCTCTGACACCCAACTAATGGGGGGTGATGAGCTTGGAACCCATTCGAAGGAGGCTGCCTCTTCAGGAGCTACGTGCATGGGTCCACATGCATGCCTACGTGCGTGGGAAAGGAAATTATTAAGTAATATCCCATCAAGTGTCCCAGCTTGCCCAGCTCCCGGCTTCGGGAGCCCAGCTCCCTTCCGGTCTATTCTCACTCGGCACTCAGCTTCGACTGCTCCCCTCGGCTTCGACCGACCCCCCTTGGCCTCGGACTGATCCTCCTCGGCCTCGGACTATTCCCCCTCGACACTCGGCTTCTACTACTCCCCTCAGCTTTGACTGATCCCCTTCGGCCTCGGACTATTCCCCCTTGGCCCTTGGCCTCGGACTAATCCCCCTCGGCCTCGGCTCTAGACCGCTTCCTCTTCATTCATCTTCCTAGGGCGTGAACAGTGCCATGCAAGTATTCACCCATAGCCTTCTCTGGAGCTCATCCAAGGGCATGAATAATGTCATGCACGTACTCTATAATCAATGCTCTACGAGGGACAGAGCCTTCTTCAACTCCTAACTTTATCTTCTGCCTCAGCAGCTACATTTTGGGGCCCACGTGCCTGACTTTATCACCCATCGCTGTCAATGCGGGACAGCGGAAGGGTGGCATGGGAGACACATCTGGCGAGCACTGTAGTGGCTACCCACGCTCTGCAGCAGCCTGCAACAGCTGTCCAAGTCAAGCAGCACCCATCAACTAGCTGCAGCCACCAACTCTGACGGAACATGGCCTGCAGCTCTGGCATGCCAAAGAAGGAAGCAAGCCTCACCGTTGCTGCTATTGCTGCTATTGCTGCCACCATCAATAAATGCTCTGACAAGTGGCTACACCCCAGCTGGTAGTCTCCAGGCATCAATAAAAGGGATAAGAGGGACCCTCGACCAGGTAACTCTACACACAACACTCCTAAACGCTCATGCTTGCTCACAGAGAGAGCTCCAAGCTAGCCTCTCTCTCTTTCAAGCTTTCTCAAGCTCACGGCTGTTGCTTAGAGTACTGACTTGAGCGTCGAAGGGTCTCCACTGGAATCTCCGGTTATCGAGACTTTTTTGCAGGCTTTCGACCGAGAGAAGCTCGTCGAAGGATCCTGGGCTCGCTGAAGGAGGCGATCAAATGCTCACAGACGTTCAAGGATGATAATTTGGCATTATCACTTCCTATCTTGCAATTATGTCATAGCATGCAGTGTATTGCTTTGTTATTAGTAATTTTCTACTGTCTATTTGTTACTAAATAGAATTTATGTTATTAATAATAAAGTGTTTAGAGAACCATATGCTATTTAATGATTGCTCATATGCACAATAGAATTTTAGAGATTTTTAATTAAAGTTATTAATTTTTACAAAGATGTAAAAGGAGAGAATGGGTCAGATCTTTCACAAACTCTTGTGGAGGCTGTTTGATTTAGGAAATTGGATTTTATTAAAAGCTAATTGTATCGGACTCTGCTATTCATAGGAATTAGCATGTTGCCAAACTTGGTTAAAGGTATGGCAGTATACTATAAAATCAAAAGTTGGGATTTATGAAATGTTAAGAGACCCATATGGTGTGGGTGTTGATTCTCTCATTTAATGCATACAACAGCCAAGATGAATAATAGAAAAAAAAAGAATAAACTGAGATGGAAAAAGAAAAAAAAAGAGAAAAGTACTATGGTCAGTGTTAATGCAAAGATTGTAATGCATAGTAGAATGTTGCATAAATGGATGAAGGTTTATCTGCCCTATATTCTGAAACGCTGCATGCGATCCTTGGACTAAAATTTCACATAATTAAGTAATGATGCTTTTGAATATTATATCAATGATGATTATTTATCTGCATTTTATGCAATTATCATTCTTTAATAGTTTGAATAAAGCTTGTTCTTTATGGCTATGATGATCTATTTCAGAAGCAAGCATATTATTGTTCTTGTTGCCGCCGGGATCCGTCCTCCGACTCGGGCGCAGTCGATCTCCAGGGGCGGACCTGCACACAAGTCCTCGCGCGAGAGGCGTTGGGGGTGGCCCTCCACGGAAGACCCTCCGATGCTCAAGTCAGTGGGAGGAAATCGGCGATCAATCAGAAAATGGGGAGGTGGATCTCTCCGGGAGCCTCTCTGGGGGCGGCCGATCGGGAGCTCTAGAGGGCGAGAGCATCGATGAGCTGCTGGCGAGAGTGGGAGAGTGAGAGTGAGGGTGTGAGCGCGCATACCTAAGGAAATCTATGAGTGTCACATTTATAGGCTGTCACCTGGATCTTGAGCGCCTTCTGGAAGGTTCAGAGGTTGTTAGGATACGGAGATGGATCGAATCAGGCCGTTGTGGGGCTGTTGGGATCCATATCTTGTCTGTTAGGGGATCGATGGCTAGGAGAGCTCCTTGATGGCTTGAGATCCGGTAGGTGTGTAGGTCTCGGGTAGCCGTGATAGGTTCTAGACGACTTCTCAACATGATTCCTTGCCTAGGATGTTGTTACGGTAGGCCTGGGCTCTCCCGCGTCAGGTTCCGCGGAGGTGAGTATCAGATCGTGGATCGCTCGGTGAAGCCGGGCCATGAAGGCTCGGGGGGAAACGAGCTACAGGAAGCTCGGGAGGGCCGAGCTATGGGAGCTCGAGGAGGCCGAGCTATGGAAGCTCGGGGGAGCCGAGCCATGGAAGCTTAGGGGAGCCGAGCCATGGAGGCTCGGAGAGAACCGAGCTATGGAAGCTCGGGGATATCTTGGCGGGCGAAGGGAGGGGGTCGGTCTTAGCCTCCTCGCACGGATATTGATGCAATGATGATTTTACCCCCCAACACATGCCCTCCACTCCCTAGTTCGAAGCATAGGTTCGGGCATAGGGAGTATAAGTCCAGGTGGCACGCTTTGGATGGGGCGATTTGGTTTAGATAGCCCGCACAATGATGCCCTAATTAATGCGGCAGGGTCATCATGCCTTCGTGGGTAAGGCTCCTCCAAGAGTGATGGTTGGGAATACGCCACGTCGCGAATCCCGATTAATACGTCGTTTGTCGAGGCGGTTCCGGACACCTCGGGCAGGGCGCCTCGTCTTCTTAAGACGGCTTCCTTAGTGGGGAGGCAAAGCGATAGCCGCGCTATATATATATATGTTTGCAGTATTCTCTTGTTTTGTTTCTTGAAGAGTCCCACCCTTTGCAACGCTCGCCGTTTCACCTGGTGTTTTTCTCGGCTAAGATGACGCTGAGCCCCGATGACGTAGCTTTGGAGATCGTTGCTGAGGATGTGGGGAGGATTCGCCAGAGGTATGGCATACCCCAAGACATTGTCCTGCGATTGCCGAGACCTGAGCACAGGGTTTCGCAAAATCTGGAGCATGGGGTCTTCGTTTACGAAGACAGTTTGAAAGCGGGCTTCCGATTTCCTCTTCATCCCTTGGTGAAGGAAATCATGACTCACTACAACATCTGTCCGGCGATGGTGGCCCCTAATAGTTGGCGGAGCATCATCGGGTTTATCTCAATGTGTCATCAGATTCGGATCGTCGCCACTCTCCCCCTTTTCCGCGCCTGCTATCATCTGATCCCCGGGAGGAAATCAGAGCGGCCCTACATTGGACCTCGGAGGTCCTTCAACGTGATTGTGGATAAGCCATCCTCTATAAAGGGATGGAAGAGTCGGTTCGTTATCACCGAGGGGAACATCAGTTCCGACTTCCCTCGAAAATGGGGGAACTTTGTTTAGGATGTGGAAACGCATCCAGTTTTGTCAGAGCAGGAGGAGAGAGATTTGGATGTCCTTTGCAATGGCCAAGTGTTCTCGGCCAACGATCTGTTATCGGAGGGGCCCTCTTCGCAGCCGGGCTTAGCCCCCTGGACCCGCAAGGTGAGTCCTCCCTTTTACTTTTTCTGCTGCGTGTTGCCCCGACGAACGTGTTTGGATCTAATCGCATATGTTCCGTTCCTACAGCCAAGAGGTCTGCATTGTCGAGCCTCGTCAAGAGGAAGAGAGGCAAGCACCCAGGGGAGAGCAGCGGCGTGGATAGTGGTAGACCCAAGAAAAGGGCTCATACCTCCGTAAGAAGCTCGCCGGACGCTGGAGCGGCCACGACAGGAGCGTCGGGGGCGAAGGAGGATCCAGGGAGGACAGCTGTAATCCCTTGTCCTCTCGTAATGGAAATAACAGATAGTTTGGATGAGACTCCGTTGGCTCGTCCGGCTGTGTCCCCTGTGAAAGAGGAGCCGGCGATGGATTCGGCGGAAGCGACCGTTTCTGGGGGGCCTTCTGCCTCCGCGGGGCTATTACCGACTCCAGTGGGGGAGCAAGGGAGAGAGGCCGCTGGTGGAGAGGTTCGGGAGGAGTCCGGGAGTAGTGATGCCGGACCGCCCGTAACGGGTCAAGAAGCAGGCCAGACAGAGGCCTCGGGGGAGCCTACGGAGGAGACGCAGGTGATTGTGACCGGAAAAGATGGGTCGGAAGAAGAAGCGCAGCGAGGTGAGAGTCCTGCAATGGGGACCCCCTTCAAAAAGGATTTTGGGGAGGCTGGCACTTGGGTTGGCCGAACTGTCTGAAGAAGCCCAAGCTAGGGCTCTGATAGAAGAGGCTGGGAGGTTGAAGGCCTCTCAGACGGAGGTCGCTCGGGTTGGTTCCTCGGGCGGAGATGGCCAGCCCAGTAGTTCGAACACTGGTGTTGAGGAGGCGTTTTCTGCCTTGATGAGGTCGGCCTTGTACCCGGGTGCGGATCCTTCGGCGGACAGGTTTGCGGATCTGGAGTTGGTCGATGCCGCGTTTGGGCAACAAGGAGTTGCCGAAAGTATCCACCTTCTCCCCGATATGATAATTCGACCCTCATGAAGATGGCGCGGGCCTATGCCTCTTGGGTGAGTTACCACTCTTGGGCGGCGGATGCTTTCTGATTGACCTGATCATGAATTTTTATTCATCTTTTGTCCCTCAGAGTGTTCTGCTTTCTCGGGCGATGTGCTGGCGCCTGAGTTTGGCGACGGGGGCCAGCATTCAAGCCAGGAGAGCCAGCGCCGAACTTCAATCGCAGGTAAAGGTGTCCGAGAAGTTCGAAGAGCTTCTGGCCATTAGTAACAGAAGTTTGGAGGGGATGAAGGCGGCATATCAGGCCGCTCTAGCTGAAGCGTCTAAGCAAAAATGCCAAGTTGAGGAGTTGCAGGGACTCCTGGCGAAGAATGACGATGCGTGCTTGGAGCTGGCTAGAGTTGAGTCAAAACATTCCGAGGAAGTGGCGGCGATGCGGCGGGAACACAATGAGAGTTTGGGACGGCTGAGAGGGAGGCTGCCGATGAGAGAAAGCGCCTGACCAGAATGCTCAACGAAATAGAGGAGAAACTGAAGCGGCGCGATGGCGAAATCGCCGATTTGAGGGTCGGTGTTAAATGGCATGAAGGGATGATAACTCGGCTGAACAACGAGCTATCCCAAGCCCGGGGTGAGGCCGAAGCCAAACAGTCAAGGATTAATGCTCTCCAGGAGAGGGTTGAGTTGGTCGGGGCTGATAAAACAAGGGCCAGGAGTGAGGCCGAGGAGCTGACCAAAAGGTTGGCCAGACAAGAGGAGGAGGTATGATCTCATCCCCCCTTTTTAGTTTCTTTTGTTGGTCTCTTGTGATGCTGACTGATTTCGGTTTCGCAGATGGCAAAGTTAAGGTCGGAGAACCGGGCTTTCCAAAGTGAGCTTGTGTCTAGCCGTAGTAGGAGCTCAGAACTCGAAGCGCGGGCCGGCGAGTTCGAGGAGCAAGCCATTATTCTGCGGGCTCAAGCTGCGGAGGCTGAGAGGCAAGTTGCCGAGGCTAAGGTGCAACTCGCCATACTCAAGAGGGAACAGGACGTGATCGGTGCTGACGCCTTCCAACTCGGAGTGGAAGAGTGCAAAGATAAGATATCCAGCAAGCACCTAGAATGGGATCTCTCTTTTCTGGATATTGAAGTTCCTAATGCCGGTGAGTCCGAAGGAGAAGAGGAGGATGAGTACGTCGACACCTCCGATACCGATCCTGGTGCCGCCCCGGGTCCCAGCGAAGCCACAGCTTCTGAAGAACGATCGCAGACTGCCGCTGAGGGGGCGAAGGCATTAGAGAAAGGCGAATCTAGTCACACCTTTGCGGACGTAACCGAGGGTTCCTCTTGAACTGATGTGGTTCCCGGCCTTTAAGAGCCACCCCTGTGTTTCGCTTTCTGAAAATCTGCTTGATGTCTTTCAATAAATGAACTCTTTATTTCTATTTGAGTGTTTTTCCTTGGACGGCCCTTTGCTTCAAATCTCGCCTCGATCGCGAGCGACTTATGGCTTGTTGACGCTCTTTGGTCATCTTTATTCCGGGATCGCATTGGCCCAAGGCGGGGCGATAGCCTTGACTGGCGAACCGAAAGACGGTCTGACCCGGTTCACGTTCGTTCGATACAACAAATTAATAAAAATTTGAGGAACGAAGTTGGTCGGTTGAGGCTGACTGGTAGGGTAGGTCGGCTAGGACCGATAGACGAAATAAGTCGGCTAGGGCCGACGATGAAGTAGATCGGCTAGGGCCGATGATAAGTAGGTCGGCTAGGGCCGACGACAAGATAGATCGGCTAGGGCCGATGATAAAGTAGGTCGTCTAGGGCCGACGACAAGATAGGTCGGCTAGGGCTGACGCATGAGGGTGGTTACCGAAGTATTCTTCGTTTCCTTTTGCCACTTCCTTTTTCGGTCAATGAAAGAATGGTTTGCGTAGCCTTCGTGCTCATTTTTTTTTTGAGACACTCAACTTTGTCGCTCAAGTTCTTTGAGCGATTAACTTCATTGGAAAGTAGTCGACGAACAATCGATTTTCGTTTTTTGCTATCCTGCCAGCGCCCTGCCGTTCTGCAGGCAAACTGGTTTTTATTTCACTGAAATTGATGATACGGCACTGTGGGAACGCAAAGCCATTCTGGTGCTTTCCGGAAGGTGTTCTTTTCCCATGCGGGTCGTTTTGACGTACGGCGCACGCAGCCGTTTACCATTGGAGGATATCACTTTCGTAGGACGATCTTCTGAACCTGCCAGTCTCCGTAATGTCAGCGGATGATTCTCTGCGTTTAATGATCGTGATTCAGGATCGAGAGGAAATCTTCGCATGCATCTTGGTTTAGGCGATGGGCTCGGCGCGCAATGGGCGCTGCGTCCATCCTAGGGGGCCACGTGGAGGCATGGGCCAGGTGTTTGAATCTCGGGGCTTCCAGCCTTGGTAGCTTTTCTCGGTTCATTTTTGCCTATAAAAAGGGGAAGAGGGGTTGTGTTAAGTCATCCCCAAAGTTTCTTTCCCATTAGAGTTTCCACCATGCTCGTTTCTCTGCTGTTGCGAGTGGGAGGACCGAGCTTTCCTCTCATAAGCCCTTCGCCACCGGATAACTGGGGCGATGAAGGAGCTGCCGAAGAATGGCTCGCCCTTAGGGGATGAGTCCCGGAGATCATATGGAGAGCGCACAGGGAGGGCGCAGAGATCACACGGAGAGCGCACATATGCGCTTCCAGTGTGACCTTTGTGGTTCCCCTTCGGGGACATATGGTAGGAGGTGCACGCGGGCTCCCCATGGTTTGAGTGAATTTCGCCTCCTCCCCTGTTTGGATTCCAGGGCTTGCCCGTCTGGGGAATCTTTTGCCACATGGGGAGGGGGCGAAAGCGTGCCGCCCGCCGACACCTTGCCTTGGAGTTTGGGCAAGTTGGGGCGGTACACACTCGGTTTGGGAGAGCGTTCCGGCGCCAGGGCCCGCGGGCTTCCTTCCTACTCGCCGGGGGGCCTCTCGGTTGGTTGGTTAGGGGTGAACTTCTGTCCACCCTTTCCAATCACCCTGATATCTCGGTTGGGTCACCGAGATATCATTATTTACCGAAGCTGGCCGCAACTATTGGTCCATGTCGCCCGGCCATTATCGGCTCGAGCTGACTGGATGCGGCTTATCTGGTTCGGCGGTCGGACGCCGGAGCATCACGGTTGCCCAGGTCTGCTTTGGAGCAGTTGCCCGAGTTTTGTGCTTGTCTTTATTTTATGCATTTTAATGCTCTTGTAACGCCTCTAAGGCATTTGTAATTGATTCTGATAGCAATGAAATAAAGAGAGTTTTCGCTCTGTTTCTCGATCTCCTTTTCTTTCGTGCCGAGTTTGTTGTTGTTGGTCGTGGGGTACAAAGGCGTCCCGATTGTTCTTAGGCGAGGATCCCGCGCTATCTGAACTAGTCATGGTTTGCAAGCAGAGGTTTGGAGATTGTTCGGCAGAACACGCTCCTTATCTTGGTCGAAGCTCGGAGATTTATGTCTCGTCCTTATTGGAGCTCGAATGTTCATGGCTCGGCCTTGCCGAGGTTCAGAGAATTCGTAGCTCGGCCTAGCCGAGGTTCGGAGAATTTTACTTGGCCCTGCCAAGGTTCGAAGAGTTGTTGCTCGGCCCTGCCGAGGTACGGAGAATTTTCACTCGGCCCTGCCGAGGTTCGGAGAACTTATGCTCGGCCCAGCCGAGGTTTGGAGAATTTTCACTCAGCCCTGCCGAGGTTCGAAGAACTTGTTGCTCGGCCCAGCCGAGGTTTGGAGAATTTTTACTTGGCCCTGCCAAGGTTCGGAGAACTTGTTGCTCGGCCCAGCTGAGGTTCAGAGAATTTCTACTTGGCCCTGCCAAGGTTTGGAGGATTTGCTGCTCGGCCTAGCCGAGGTTGGAGATTCGGGGCTCAGAGAAGTGACTTAGTTGCCACTATGAGCCGTAGTGTCAGGTCCCTGTGGCGCTTGGTGAGGGGCGTCAGGGCGGAATGGGCGGTTCATGGTCACGCTCTTCATTTATGACGTCACCCCTCCCGAGGGGAGGAGTTACTGCCAGGTGCCGAAATTCTTCCCTTTTTGCATTTCCTGAAGGGGGGCCAGCTTTAAAGAGCTTAGGGAAGTGTCGGGAACATTCATTACGGAGGGCTGACAGATCGGAGATACTCTGTTCAGGGGGGTTCCCGAACAGCCGTCCGTTTACCGATCTTACTCGGGATGGGGCTCGGCCCTTTGGATTCTGCGGGCGCTAATTAAAGCGATGACGCGCGGTGAGTTCTCATAGGTCGGTGGTTATGGCGCGACTGATCGAGATACTCGCCTGGCAAGTATAAATATGACCGGTGGGCATTGGTCTTAGCCACCCCTCGGTTTAAGTCTCAAACAGTCTTTTGCCATGGCCTCTCAAGGAGGGCGATCGTCCGAAGAACTACGTGCGTCGATCAACGGCCTGCTACACCCGCCGAGGGGCCATCCCACGATTACCGTCGATGGGCTGGGCCTGGCGTCGACCCTCGCGAGTCAACAGCGGCTCGTGAGGGTCGTTGAGGAGTATGTGGACGTCTCCACGAGGGAGGCGGAGGCCCTGCGCTGGTGGTGGACCGGCAGAGGGAAGAGATCGTGTCGCTCCGCCAGCAGGTCCTGATCTTACCGAGCGCCTGGAGGACCTGCTGGTGTTTGGGAGCGACACTGAACCCTAGTTAGGGCCTCTTTTGCTTTTTTTTTTCTTTTGTTTTTGTTTCTTCTGTTTCTTCTTGTACTTTCCCTCTTTAATCAATGAAAAAGGGCCTTTTTGGATAATCTTCTCATTTCATGAGTTTTTAGCTCTAAGAAATGTCACTCGTACATTAGTTGGGGAGCCTGGGTGGCTCCACTGGTTCACGCGCTGAGTCACGGCTCTGTTTGAGATAGGTGCTTTGTTCGGCAGGTTGTAGGGGCGTTGCCCAAAGACTTTAGTAGCAAAGGGGGAATTCCCCGGCTTTGCCTAGGGTTCGTGACCGGTTATGTGGGGCTTATTGAACCCTTTAGGGGTTTGCCGAAGGTGCATTCTTTGTGCGTGTTGACGGTTTTTTTTGGCGCAGTGTACCTTTTTTCAGACTGGCCGAGGTTCTGGGGACTACTTAGGAGTCCTTCGGCTTTAACCGGGGCCCGCGTACTTCGGTTTTCCGCCGAGATTTTAGCCCGAAGAGTTTTTACTTGGCCCTGCCAAGGTTCGAATATTAGTTGCTCGGCCTAGCCGAGGTTCGGAAAATTCGTACTTGGCCCTGCCAAGGTTCGAAGAACTTGTTGCTCGGCCCAGCCGAGGTTCGGAGTATTTTTACTTGGCCCTGCCAAGGTTCGGAGAATTTGTTGCTCGGCCCAGCCGAGGTTCGGAGAATTTTTACTTGGCCCTGCCAAGGTTCGGAGAATTTGTTGCTCGGCCCAGCCGAGGTTCGGAGAATTTTTACTTGGCCCGGCCAAGGTTCGGAGAATTTGTTGCTCGGCCCAGCCGAGGTTCGGAGAATTTTTACTTGGCCCGGCCAAGGTTCGGAGAATTTGTTGCTCGGCCCAGTCGAGGTTCGGAGAATTTGTTTCTCGGCCCAGCCGAGGTTCGAAGAATTTGTTGCTCGGCCCAGCCGAGGTTTGGAGAATTTTACTTAGCCCTGCCAAGGTTCGGAGAATTTATTGCTCGGCCCAGCCGAGGTTCAGAGATTTCCTGTTCTGACAGGTAGCTCGGTCGTGCCGAGGATTGGTAAGCAGCATCTGTTTCTTTTCGCAATCTTTGGCAATGTAATGCATAATGATTTACGTTGCAAATTACGAAAAATGTGTCGACAGGAAAGTATAATGAGGCATATGAAAATGGACTTAGAGGGGACATACCCTACTGATAATACTTACGGAGATTGTCCGAGTTCCACATCCAGGGGATGGGTTTCCCATTTAAATCTTGCAGCTTGTAGGTTCCCGGTCCGATGATCTCCGCTACTTGGTACGGGCCTTCCCAGTTTGGCGCCAGCTTTCCTTGTTCCAGCGGTTTGGAAACAGAGGCCTTTCGGAGGACAAGGTCGCCGGGCAGGAAGGCTTTCCCTTTGACTCTGGAGGCGTGGTAACGGGCCACCCTTTGTTGATAAGCAGCCGCTCTGATTCGGGCCTTCTCTCTGATCTCCTCCACCAGGTCGAGGTTGGTGCGGAGCTATTCGTTGCTAGCTTCCTCTGAGTAGCTTTCCACCCGCAACGATGGGAGGCCTATTTCCACAGGGATAACGGCCTTCGTGCCGAAAGCCATTCGGAAAGGGGTTTCACCTGTCGGGATTCTCGGGGTGGTGCAGTAGGCCCACAGAACATGATGCAGCTCCTCCGCCCATCTGCCTTGGGCTCGGGAAAGGTGAGCTTTGATCCCCTGAAAGAGGGTCCTGTTGGTCACTTCAGCCGCTCCGTTGGCTTGTGGATGCCCGACCGAAGTGAGGTGGTGATGGATTCCATGCTCCTCACAGAACTGGCAGAATTTAGAGTTGTCAAACTGCTTACCGTTATCGGTGATTATGGTGTGCGGGAGGCCGAATCGGCAGATGATGGATCTCCATACAAAATCTCTGGCCCGTGCCTCGGTTATTTGCGCAACTGCTTCCGCCTCGACCCATTTAGTGAAGTAGTCGATGGCAACAAATAGGAATTTCCGCTGCCCCGTGGCAAGCGGGAATGGGCCGAGGATGTCCATCCTCCATTTGGCGAAGGGCCAAGCGGAGGATATGGAAACTAGTCCGGCGGAGGGGAGCCTTTGGATGCTTGAGTGCCTCTGGCATGGGTCGCAGGCTCGGACTAGATCGTCTGCATCCTTTTGCATGGTCGGCCAGTAGTAGCCTTGTCGCAGCACCTTGTGGCACAGGGACCGGCTTCCCAGATGGTTGCCACAAATCCCTTCATATACTTCGCACAGAGCATAATCTGCTTCGGACGGGCGAAGGCATCTGAGCAGCGGCATGGAGAAGGACCGTTTGTAAAGCTGGTTGTCGATCAACACGTAGTGGGTGGCCTGTAGCTTCAGCTTTCTAGCCTCTCTCGGTCGGGTGGAAGCGACCCTTCTTTGAGATATTTAAGAATAGGGTCGAACCATGATGGTTCAGCTTCAACTTGCATTATTCGGTCGGCTTCCGTGATGCTGGACTTTTCAGAGTCTCCAGGTGGAACTTTTGCTCGGCGTCCATTGACTCCGCAGTCGCCAATCAGGAGAGTAGGTCAGCGCGGGCATTCTCGGATCTGGAAATCTGAATGATTTCAAATTTGGCAAAATGAGGAAGCAGGCTCCACACCTCCTGAAGATATTGAACCATGTTCGGCTCCCGGGCTTCAAACTCTCCTCGTACATGACCGGCTACCAGCTGAGAGTCGGTGAAGGCATTAAGCTTCTCCACCTTCAGATTGCGGGTGATTCGGAGGCCGGCTAACAGGGCTTTGTACTCGGCTTCGTTGTTGGAGGCTGGGAAGGAGAACCGGATGCCATATTCGAAGGTTATCCCCTCCGGACTGGTGAGAACCAGGCCCGCTCCGGAGCGATGGGCATTAGATGACCCGTCGACATGGAGGAGCCACCGGGCTCCAGATTTTGGTTCTTCAAGGGAGTCTGGGGTAGAACCATCCTCCGAGATGGTACACTCGAGGAGGAAGTCGGCTAGCACCTGAGCTTTGATGGCTGGGCGAGGCTGAAAGTGTATGTCATGCTCGCTCAACTCGACGGCCCACTTGGTCATTCTTCCCGACGTCTCGGGACGGTGGACTACCGCCTTGATGGGTTGGTCGGTCAGGACCGTCATAGAATGTGCTTGAAAGTACGGTCGCAGCTTCCGAACTGAGGTGATTAAGGCCAACACCATCTTCTCAATTCTGCTGTACCTTGTCTTCGCATCACGGAGTAGCCTGCTAACATAGTAGATCGGCTTCTGACTTTGCCTTCTTCCCTGACCAGCACCGAACAGACGGCACCCTCTGAAACAGCCAGGTACAAGAATAGGGTCTCGCTCGGGGTCGGACTGCTGAGGAGTGGGGGCGAGCCGAGGTATCTCTTGAGATCTTGAAATGAATTTTGGCATTCAGGAGTCCACTGGAAGTTTTTAGCCGACCGGAGGGTTTTGAAGAAGGGGAGGCATCTCTCGGCCGACCGCGCCACAAAGCGGTTAAGAGCCGCTATCCTTCCGGTTAGGCGCTGAACCTCTTTAATAGATGCCGGGGGCACCATTTGTTGGAGAGCTTGAATCTTCTGGGGGTTAGCTTCGATACCTCGCTGGGAGACCATGAAGCCGAGAAACTTCCCGGAGTTAACGCCGAAGGCGCATTTGGTCGGATTGAGTCTCATCCCATACTTGCGCAGCGTTGCAAAGCTCTCTGAGAGGTCCTCGATATGCCGTGATGCTTCCTTGCTTTTGACCAACATGTCGTCCACGTACACCTCCATATTCCGGCCGATTTGCTCCTTGAATACTTTGTTAACCAGCCTCTGGTAGGTTGCACCTACATTTTTAAGACCAAAAGGCATAACACGATAACAGTAAGTACCTCGGTCGATTATGAAGGCGATCTTTTCTTCATCCTCAGGGGCCATTCGGATCTGATTGTAGCCTGAATAGGCGTCCATGAATGACAACATCTGGTGACCTGAGGTGGCGTCCACAAGCTGGTCGATCCGGGGAAGGGGGAAGCTGTCCTTCGGGCAGGCTTTGTTGAGGTCGGTGAAGTCGATGCAGATCCTCCACTTGCCATTCGACTTCTTCACCATGATGCGTTTGATAGCCAGCTCGGATAATTTACCTCCCGGACGAAATTTGCCTTGATGAGTTTGTCTACCTCTTCTTCAATGGCCTTTTGTCGTTCCGGGGCAAAGCTCCTCTTCTTCTACTTGACGGGCCTGTGCATCTCGTCCAAGTTGAGACGATGGACGAGAACCTCAGGGCTGATCCCTGGCATGTCGGAGGCGGATCAGCGAAGATGTCAGCGTTGCTTCGGAGGAACCTGATCAATCTGTGCCGAGGCTCTCCTTTGAGCAGCGACCCGATTTTTATGGTTTGGTCGGGTCGAGCCTCATCCAATGGCACCTCCTCCAATTCCTCTTCCGGTTCTCCCCGTTGTTCGGCGAAGTCCTCGCGAGCGTCTAGCCCATCAACTTCCGGCATTCTAGACTAAAGGCTTGTAACGAAGCACTGCCGAGCCATGGCTTGACTTCCTCGAACAACTCCAACTCCTCGCTCGGTGGGGAATTTCATGGATAGATGCGGGATGGAGACAACTGCCTTGAGGGACATCAGACCGGGCCTGCCGAATATTGCGTTGTACGGAGATCTGAGGTCGGTTACTAGAAAGTCTGTCTGGATAATGGCTACAAGGGGCTAGGTTCCTGCGCGGACCGTTAGGATGACGACCCCTTCCGGGACGATGACGTCGCCTGTGAATCCCATCAGGGTGGAATCCACGGCTCGAAGGTTTTCCATGAGTAATTTCATCCTGGCAAATACACCAAGGTACAAAACATTCACCGAACTTCCACTATCAATGAGGATTCGGCTTACATCATAGTTATTTAAATTGAGGGATACAACTAGTGCGTCATCATGGGGAGCTGTATCCCTTGGAGATCATCGTCGGAGAAGGAGAGCTCGCCCGTCCGTGCCTTCTTCGGCGCCGATCCTTCACCGTTGCCCTGAGGCTCGACCCGCCGGCCTCTTCGATCATGTTAAGGTGACCGATCACGGGCGGATTCGATGGAGGAGGAGGTTGTTGAAGTTCGGGCTGGCGATCACCTCCTTGTTGTGGCTCGGGCGCCCTCCTGAATTGATTCAGTCGTCCCCGCTGGATCAGCCTCTCGATTTCATTTTTCAGCTGCCAGCATTCTTCAGTGTCGTGGCCGTGCTCCCTGTGGTAGCGACAGTACTTGGTGGGATCTCTTCGGGTCGGGTTCCCTCGGAGAGGCACTGACCGGGGGAGCTGGCACTCTATTTCCATAAGGATTGTGCCCGGGGCACGGTTAGCGGAGTGTAGTGATCGAATTGCCTGGGAGGGCTCCGGGAGCGATTCCTTGGCGGCAGCGGGGGAACTCTTTGGCGGTGAGGCAAACTTGGCCGACGGGCGGGACGGTGCCTGTCGGGGCCTTTGGGCTCCTTCTTCTTTGCCTGCTCGGCGCGGGCAACTCTCCGCAATTCTTCGACCCTAGCGTACTTGTCTGCCAGGGCCATCATATCAGAGAGGCTGGGGGTAGCTGACTTCCATAGCCAGGTAGAAGTCGCTTTCCTTCGAGACTCCCCCCGCCAGGGCAGACATAGCCACCTCATGATTAAGGTGGTCCACCTCTAACATGGCCTTGTTAAAACAGCCAAGATAATTCCTCAGGGACTCCCCTCTCTCTGCTTAACTTCGGAGAGGGAGTCAGATCTTTGTCAGTGGCGGCGGCTGCTGACGAATTGGCCAATAAAAAGATGGCTCAGCTCGTCAAATGAATCGATGGAACCTGGCTTCAAGGCATTGAACTAGGTTCGGACGGATCCTCTGAGGGTGGAGGGGAAAGAGCGGCAGAGGACCGCATCGGATGCTCCGTGGAACATCATTATTGACCGGAAGCTACTAAGATGGTCGTTCGGGTCAGAAGAACCGTGGTAGGGTTCGACGGCTGGTAGCTTGACATGGGAGGGAATCACTTCCTCCATAATTCCATTGGAGAAAGGGATGCCCTGCTCCGCCTTGGGCTGGGGCGGATGGGCCTGCTTGGCGGCGTCCAGTTCCTGACGCATCTCCTGGATCTGACGACGGATCTCCTCTTCACCGGTCAGAGGAGGAGCTGGGCGTGAGGATCGCAAGGATGGCATCGAATCATGGTGGAAGGTCACTGGGGAGAGGGATCGGGCTCGCCGAGATCTGGGAAGATCCCTATCATAACCGCCTCGTGGGACTGGTTTGTCCCCTCTGGGTCAATGTGGGGGGTCCGCGGATTCATGCGGACTGGAGGAGGAAGTTGCCGGCGAAGAAGGAATCGCTGCCTCCTTATGAAAGTGCGGAGCAGGAGGAGCCATGAGGCGCTCCTGAACCAGGTGAGTCAGGGCCTGGACTTACTGGACCAGCGTGGCAAACTGGTCCTGGCTCACCGGGACGGCAGGCGGTGATGGGGTTTCGATCGGTGGAGGTTGCGGCGCTACACCACCCGTCGGATCAGGCCTCTGGGATGCGGCCTGATCTTGGGCTTCAGAGGTTACTCTTCTTCGGTTAGCCATTAAAGAGGTTCTACTCCGGATCGAGATCCTTATCTCCTTTTTTTAAGTTTTAATGGGACTTGAGGCCCTTCCTCTAGCGCCAATCTGTTGCCGCCGGGATCCGTCCTCTGACTCGGACGCAGTCGATCTCCAGGGGCGGACCTGCACACAAGTCCTCGCGCGAGAGGCGTTGGGGGTGGCCCTCCACGGAAGACCCTCCGACGCTCAATTTAGTGGGAGGAAATCGGCGATCAATCAGAAAATGGGGAGGTGGATCTCTCCGGGGAGCCTCTCTGGGGGCGACCGATCGGGAGCTCTAGAGGGCGAGAGCACCGACGAACTGCTAGCGAGAGTGGGAGAGTGAGAGTGAGGGTGTGAGCGCACATACCTGAGGGAATCTGTGAGTGTCACATTTATAGGCTGTCACCTGGATCTTGAGCACCTTCTGGAAGGTTCAGAGGTTGTTAGGATACGGAGATGGATCGAATCGGGCCGTTGTGGGGCTGTTGGGATCCATATCTTGTCTGTTAGGGGATCGACGGCTAGGAGAGCTCCTTGATGGCTTGAGATCCGGTAGGTGTGTAGGTCTCGGGTAGCCGTGATAGATTCTAGACCACTTCTCAACATGATTCCTTGCCTAGGATGTTGTTACGGTAGGCCTGGGCTCTCTCGCGTCAGGTTCCGCGGAGGTGAGTATCAGATCATGGATCGCTCGATGAAGCCGGGCCATGGAGGCTCGGAGGGAAACGAGCTACACGAAGCTCGGGAGGGCCGAGCTATGGAAGCTCGGGGAGCCAAGCCATGGAAGCTCGGGGGAGCCGAGCCATGGAAGCTCGGGGAGATGAGCTATGGAGGCTTGGAGAGAACCGGGCTATGGAAGCTCGGGGATATCTTGGCGGGCGAAGGGAGGGGGTCGGTCTTAGCCTCCTCGCACAGATATTGATGCAATGATGATTTTACCCCCCAATAGTTCTAATATATCTTAGTTTGATTCTCTTACTTAAGGTCTAGTCCAATAAATAATGTTATCTTCTTAAAATTTTTCAAGTCTGATAAGAATTAGGCAAATCAATTAACCAAGAAGTTATCTGGGAGTGGAGTCCTAGATTTATAAGGGGGATGAGGCTTAAGCCCAATATTTGGTCACCAGTAGTGGATACCCAACCTCTGTGATTTGAGATCTCATGAAGGAGGTTTAATGTGGTAGAAACGAAGCTGATTGAGTGATCGTGTTAGAGCATAAATTTTAAAAAAATTCTCATCCCATCCCTATAATGAGTGCTCTTATAAAGTGACAAAGTAAATTTATGTAAGGTTGAGTCATACTCTTAATGGATTCGAGGTAGGCTGTCTACAGGGTGTTAGTCACAAATGCCCTTGAAGGATTCACCTATATGAGAATTGTCATATTAAGCTGTAACTAAAGGTTTGGGCTAACCTTAAAGAATTATCATGAAAAATCAAGGTACTAAGTGCAAGGCCTTTAATATGCGCTGATCGTATAAACCCAATTGATTCATACTGTGCGTGTGATTAGTAGAAGTCTGAGTCAAGGACCTAGTTCAAGGCTTAATCCACTATGGCTCCTTCAAATGTATACAATCAATACTAAGTGGGGTTCAAGTACACAGGATACCTCACCTATTGCGCAGTATAAGATGCCTTAAAAAAAATCAATAGTAACAACAAAAAATAATATAATAAAGGAAAAAGAAATTTATGTTATATTGATTTTAATATTTTTTTAATTTAAAACTTTTGTGAAAAATTATTGAAAAAGTTTTAATTAAAAAAAAGAGGACCCACTCGAGCTTTGTTCGCGTGGGTCGCTGGCATTACGCTTGCCAAGCGAGCATTCGCTAGCGAGGTGAACATTCCGCTAATGCTTGCAATGTGAGCATTTTGCTGCTCGCGAGAGCACGAGCATTTCGTGTATAAAAAAGAGAGGAAGAACAGCATGCTAAGAACATCCCTCCAATCATTTTCTTGGCAAGAATGAAGTAGCCTAGAGAGAAAGTGAGTAAGAGGACTCCTCTCTGGCAGCATTGGAGTCTCTTTTATTGCTGATGACATTGGCTCTTTTTCAAAGAAATGAAAAGGGAAGGAAGAGGCAGACCTCTTAACTTTTTATTTTAAATTTAATTTCTTATTCTTTGATATTTACTAATCTTTTTTTTGAGCATCTAAAGGAATTATTGGGCTGCAACTCCATACGATCGTACACGTGGTGGAAGGTTCAAATCGAGCCGGATCATTGTACTTTAGGGACAGATCGTCAACAACCTATATGAAGGGACGAAAACTGATCGCAGCACCTCGATTTAGGCTTAATTCTCATTCATATCTTCTTTATTTTATTTATATATTTATATTTTTAAAATTAATCTTTTAGCAATTTTTAGGAAAGAAAATAAAAAAAACAAAATAATTTTCTAACACATAGACTTGGTGCAGCAAAAGGTGACGATCACCGGCTATATGGACCAGAAAAAGGTGCTGAAAGCGGTGAGGAAGACGGGGAGGCGGGCGGTGCTGTGGCCCTATCCCTACAACATGGATCCAAGTACGCCACCTACGCCCAGGAGTACTATTACTATCACCAGCACCACGTACCCCACCCCGGCCCACCACCTGATATTTAACTCCTCCAATAATCCACACTCCTACAACTACTATAAGCATGCATGGGTGCAACGACTCCGACATGCATGGCTACTACCAGAAGCCGACCTACTCTCAAATAGTTGACGAGAGAGCCCGGTCTCTCTTCAGTGATGATAACCCAGAAGCCTGTTCCATTATATGAATATATCTTCTGAAAAATATGTATATATGTGTGCATCTGTATTTAATTTAATTAGTTAATTAACCAACAGAGCCGGCAGTTTGCCTAGCCTTGTAAAAATTTTGGGTTTCTGTACTAATTAAGGGTGTGCGTATAATGAGGAGGGGTGTTTAATATTGGGGTCATATATAGCAAGGGATCCCATGCTTTTAATATGATGAAAAATGGGTATTCGGAGAAAATCTGTATCGTTATACCCTTTGATTCAGAATTATTCGAAGGAAGTAAAGCTTTATATATATATATATATATATATATATAAAGGAAACTTTTTACATGGTAACTTTTCACTACTGCCAGTCTTTTTTGGGTTTGGTATGCCCCGATCAGCAATAAATTAAATTACCTCATATGTCAATTAATATAATCGGATTAGGGAGAATAAAATAATTTCTTCAACCTAGTTACCACCTCCCAAAAGAATATCAGAAAATTAAAATTTAAAGATAGCGAAATCCAAATCTTTTTCTTTCATTAATAATTACAACTAATCATAGGATTTTTCTTTATACTGATGATGTCTAGCGCAATCCAAATTAGATTCTTTCCTTGCTTAAAAGATATTATCACCTTTTCAACTAGATATTATTAAAAGTAATCCTGAAAATCTAAGATCCTATGAGAGATAAATCTCAAAACACACACACACACACACACACACACACACACACACATATATATATATATCTTCGATCGCTTGACCTAATTCTTTCTAGGTTACGAGGTATATCTAGTCAAAATGTTTTCAAAAGAAATAATTTAGTTTAATTGACCAATTTGATATTCAAATGGTGGGATGGAAAAAACTTGCTACACCAAAGGGCGGTGCAGCAAGCGTGCACTGAGCGTGCGAATTGATCGTACATGTGCGCCGCCACGTATGCGCGATAAGGCTCATTGTGTTGGATTTTTTAATCCAACATTGGGCTTATATGTGAAATAATTATGTGTTGCGGACTGTCAAATAAGGTTAAGCCCAATTAAAAGTGATCAGCTGAGGTTTCAGTGATTTGAGCTTTAATGTATCTGATTAAGTGTGGCCCTTTAATGTGTAGAGACCTAAAGGGTTATTTCTATTTTTATAATGGGCTAAAATAGAAATACCAAAGGATAATGATGAAATTATCTATATATAGCGGTTATGGTCCCTGAATCGTACGTACGACCTTCTTCTCTGAATCCCATCATAAGAAAGAATAGCCTAGAAAAAATTCTAAAGGGCTCTCTGGAAGTACGTGTTGATCTGGAAACGTGCTGATCTAGAAGGCCAACCGCAGGGCTCTGGAGAGCAATCAAGTAATATGGATTCAGGTACGCTTTCGTTTATCAATTATGGATTCTTGATGATTAAACACGAATGATTCTTGGGCTTCATGGTGATGGTCTTCACCAAAAGGTTTGGATCTTATTTTCAATAATTGGTATCAGAGCCTTATTCATGTTGAATCGTTGAAAAAATTTTTGGTTATATGCATTGATATTCGTATTTGTGCATATGACTTCTTTGGTTTTATTCAGCAACCGTGAGACAAACATCCATTAGTTTACAGTAAATTTTATTTTGATGCCAATGATGTTTTTTTTAATATCTATAAATTTAGATTTTTTAAATAAAAGTCATAGTGCATCAAAATAATTATGAATTTTGATGTTAAGAGCGAAAGATATTCACTGCATCATGAAACCAGTCTCACGATCCGGAGATAAAGTTTTTTTTATCTGATAGGATAAAGCTTAATTATGGATAAAGTTAAAACTATATTTAATTTATTTTAAATAAAAGAATGCATTTTGATGAAATCATGGGATAAGTATGAAATTCGACTTTCGTCGGTTTCGGTCAACACGTGGAGGAAGATGTCCTCCAACGTTATATGTAAAGAAAGATTTCATCAAAGACATTAATGACATGGCGTGAATTCGGAAATTCTATTCAGTTCTATGTTTCGTATAAATAAAACAAACGTGCTAATCTATTTCCACTTTTGTTAGAAAAAATCGGATGGAAATCTAGAAAATCTTTCTGAAAATCTGTTGGTTGGATATATCAAACCATGGGATAAAGAAAATCTTGAGAAAATCGTTTGGAATTTGGCCGTTACAGTGGACTTCCATTTTTTTAAGGAGTTGGGACTCTTTTCCCTTATGTAATCGTGAAAATCTCCAAATCTGATGCAATCTTAGAATTTCGCTGGATTCGGCCCTTTTTAAGGAAATAAAAAAAAGGATATACTCCGTTTGGTTCCATGAAGATATTGTTTGGGCGTTGGGACTCCTTTCCCTCACGCAATCGTAGAAATCCAAAGGGTTTTCTTTCTGCTACAAAAAAAAAAACACATGAAATTCCTTGGGCGTTGGGATATAATGTTTGGATTTCCGTTGAGATAATGCTGCTGGAATCTTATTTAATGTATGGTATTTAATGCATAGAAGGGGATAATATTTATGAATAATTAATGCATGAATTTTGGACTAGCAATATTTTTGGGCTTTCATTAAAAATTATTATTTTTAACTCCCTCCTTCCGTATGGTTTAATTGGTTCCATAAAGTAAAGCTTTATCCATTAGGATAAATTATTTTTCTGTTATAAAGATTGAGTTGGAACCACAAAATAACATATCGTTATTTTTTTAAAGAGGTTCAATCAAATTCAAATTAATGGTATTTTTATGCTTAATAAATTTGTCTATCGTTCGAAATTGAACTAATTGAAACAAGATATCACCAAAGTGACCTCTCTTATGTAGATGGTTCATGAAGGATGTTGGATGTTGTGTATGTGCATGTTTCATGCGGGTATTAATCGGCCCAAAGGAAGGTTAATGCTTTGCCGAACTACACATATGTGTGATGGTAAACACGATTATAAGGATTTACATGTGAGTAATAAGTCGATCCAAAGATAGATTTATTATTTGACATGCATTATTATTAGTGTTTGATCATTACAATAAGAGTACCACTGGCAGTTAATATTATCGTGATATTAATGTTGCACTGGGTATCTTAAGATGGGATTTACCATTATTTAAATTTATTGATATTTGGTGTTAATTATTTATATGAGCATGTTATTTATGTATTGCTTTTATTTTACAGCTAAAGTTGCTACTATTTCTACTAACCTCAATTCAGTGCCGGTCCTTAATGATAATAACTTCAAGGGCAGGGATAAAGGCAAAAAAATAAAGAATAAGGCTGCTAAGGGTCCAGCAAAGAAGAAACAAAATCAGGATAAAGACAGTTGTTTCTTTGGTAATAAGTCTGGACACATTAAAAAGGAATGTTTCAAATTTCATGCATGGCATGAAAAGAAAGGTACATTTCTTAATATGGTCTGTTCTGAAGTAAATATAGCTTTAGTACCTAGAAACACTTGGTGGTTAGATTCTGGTGCTACTACTAACATCAGTGTTTCAATGGAGGGTTGCCTAAGCTACTGAAGGCCAACTGATGCTGAAAGACACATTTATACAGGAGATGGCAAGTCAGTAGATATGGAGGTAATTGGGCATTTTAGATTGTTATTAAGTTCTGGTTATTATTTGGATTTGAAAGACACTTTTGTAGTGCCGTCCTTTAGATGGAATTTGGTTTCTATTTCAGCTTTGAACAAATTAGGATATTGTTGTTCATTTGAAAATAGTCAGTTTAGTCTTTCGTTAAATTCAAATATTATTGGAACTGGTTCTCTTATGGTGTATGACAATCTATATTTGCTTGATACTGTTGCTTCTTATAATGAAACCCTGAATATAGAATCAAAAGATGCTAAGCGTAAAATTTGCAATGAAAATTTAGGAACATTATGGCATAAGCGATTAGGTCACATCTCTAGAAATAGAGTTGAACGACTTGTGTCAGATGGAATTTTGGATTCTCTTGATTTTACAGACTTTAATGTCTGTGTTGATTGCATTAAGGGTAAACATACCAAAATAAAGAAATTGGGTGCATATAGAACTATGGAAGTCTTAGAGTTGATACATACGGACATTTGTGGACCATTTCCTATACCTTCTTGGAATGGTCAACAGTATTTTGTATCATTCATAGATGATTATTCAAGATATGCATACCTATTTCTTATTCATGAAAAGTCCCAAGTCTTGGACGTGTTCAAGTCATTTAAAGCTGAAGTTGAGCTTCAGCTCAACAAAAGGATTAAATGAGTCAGATCTAACCGTGGTGATGAATATTATGGTAGATATGACGGATCAGGTGAACAACGTCCAGGACCATTTGCTAGATACCTAGAGAAGTATGGAATTGTCCCACAATACACCATGCCAGGGTTATTTAGCATGAATGGTGTATCTGAAAGATGAAACATGACTCTTAAGGATATGGTAAGGAGTATGATTTGTCATTCTACCTTACCAGAGTCACTCTGGGGAGAGGCACTAAAGACAGTAGCCTACATTTTGAACAGAGTACCAACTAAAGCAGCGGTCAAAACACCTTATGAGCTTTGGATAGGACGGAAGCCTAGTCTAAAGCATTTTTATGTTTAGGGATGTCCAGCTAAGGCAAGGCCTTATAGGCCATATGAAAAGAAATTGGACTCCAGGACAGTGAGCAGCTATTTTATTGGGTATTTTGAGCGATCCAGGTGTTTCAAGTTTTATGATCCCAAATCAATGATAATTTTTGAGACGGGAACTGCAACGTTCTTTGAGGATATTGAGTTTGGGGAGAGAAATAAAGTTAGAGACTTTGTCTTTGAGGAGGAATTGGAACCTACTACTCTTGTTGAAGAGCAGCTAGTTCCTATTCCTATAATTGCTTTTGATAATGATCAAGTTGCAATTCCAGAACAACAAGAAATTATTGTTCAACCCTCAGAGGTACAAACTCAACAACCTCAAGAACAAGTGCATCAAGAACAAGTGCCTTTGCGGCGATCCACTAGAGAAAGAAAGAATGCTATTCCAGGTGATTATATAGTGTTTCTTCAGGAACATGAGGAAAATAATGGCATGATGGAAGATGATCCTGTCAACTTCCTTCAAGCCATACAAGGTTCCAATTCAGAAAAGTGGATTGAAGCAATGAAAGAAGAGTCTAAGTCTATACAAGACAATAAAGTTTGGGAACTTGTCCCATTACCAGAAGGTGTGAAACCCATTGGTTGCAAATGGATTTTTAAGACCAAACGGGATTCAAAGGGTAATGTGGAAAGGTATAAAGTTCGTCTTGTGGCTAAAGGCTATACTCAAAAGGAAGGGATTAACTTTAAAGAGACCTTCTCTTCGAATGACTCTTTTAGGACAATCATGGCTCTTGTTGCACAGTATGATATGGAACTCCATCAAATGGATGTCAAAATAATATTTCTCAATGGAGACATTGATGAGACAATTTATATGGTGCAACCAGAAACTTTGTGTCAGGAGACTCAAAGAAAATGGTTTGCAAATTGACAAAATCCATTTACGGGTTAAAGCAAGCTTCTCGTCAATGGTACCATAAATTTCATCAAGTAATTCTCTCATTTAATTTTGAAGTGAATGCAGTTGATGATTGTGTGTATCACAAGTTTAGTGGGAGTAAATATATTTTTCTGGTTTTGTATGTGGATGACATTTTGCTTGCCACAAATGATATAGGCATGTTGCACGAAACCAAGAGATTTCTATCAAGCAATTTTCAAATGAAAGATATTGGTAATGCCTCCTTTGTATTGGAAATCCAGATACATCGAGATCGTTCTCAGGGTATCCTTGGATTATCACAAAGGAGCTATATCGATAAAGTACTTAAGAGATTTGGCATGCAAAATTGCAAACCAAGTGATACCCCTGTCGCTAAAGGAGATAAATTCAGTATTAATCAGTGCCCAAAAGGAAACCTTGAAGTTGAAGAGATGCAAAAGATTCCTTATGCTTCGGTTGTAGGGAGTCTAATGTATGCTCAAGTTTGTACGCGTCCAGATATTGCATACATTGTTGGAGTGTTAGGCAGATATTTAAATAACCCAGGTATGGATCATTGGAAAGCAGCCACAAGGGTTATGAGATATCTGAAAAGAATAAAAGATTACATATTCACATATAGGAGATCAGATCATTTTGAGATCATTGGGTATTCTGACTCCGACTTTACGGGATGCCAAGATAGTAAAAGATCCACTTCGGGCTATGTATATCTGTTAGGTGGTGGGGCTATTTCTTGGAGAAGTACAAAACAGGCACTCATAGCTTCTTCTGCCATGGCAGCAGAATTTATAGCATGTTATGAGGCATCCAATCATGGGATATGGCTGAAAAATTTTATCACTGGGCTGCGCATATTGGAAGGAATTGAAAGACCGCTAAAGTTATTTTGTGACAATAAGTCAGCCGTATTGTATTCCAACAATAATAGGAGCTCGATCAAGTCAAAGCATATTGACATCAAGTTCCTGGTTGTAAAGGAAAGAGTACAGAGTGGTCAGATTTCTATAGAGCATATAGGGACAAACTCCATGGTTGCAGATCCTCTTACAAAGGGTGTGCCGCTCAAGGTCTTTCATGAGCATATTGCTCACATGGGCGTTATAGAGCATGACGATGCTTAGATTCAGTGGGAGTTTGTATTGCTTCTATTTTATGCTTTATGTTTGGTTTGTACACACTTATGTGTTTGGATATTTTCTGATCAGAAATAAAGTATTTCATTTAGTTCAGTACACTCTGTACAATTATGTTAAAGTTTTGATCTCACTCAAGTTTAAGAAGGACCAGTTGGAAATAGACATGTTAAGATCACATTACATGTAATTTTCATGCTACACATCCACACCATGATCCATGTCATTCAGTTGTGTCAACATACGTGACCATTGATGGGTCGAGTTATGATAGATATAACAAAGGCCGCTTTGATCCTATATTGGTATGGTTGATGGACCGGATTGGTTATAGATACATTTCAGTAATGACAGTAAAATTGAGCTCATTTGGTTATTTTTGCAACATAATTATAAGGTTACACATATAGCCCAGTGGAAGATTGTTGAATTTTTTAATCCAACATTGGGCTTATATGTGAAATAATTATGTGTTGCGGACTGTCAAATAAGGTTAAGCCCAATTAAAAGTGATCAGCTGAGGTTTCAGTGATTTGGGCTTTAATGTATATGATTAAGTGTGGCCCTTTAATGTATAGAGACATAAGGGGTTATTTCTATTTTTATGATGGGCTAAAATAGAAATACCAAAGGATAATGATGAAATTATCTAAATATAGCGGTTATGGTCCCTGGATCGTATGTACGACATTCTTCTCTGAATCCCATCATCAGAAAGAATAGCCTAGAAAAATTCTAAAGGGCTCTCTAGGAGTACGTGTTGATCTGGAAGGCCAACCGCAGGGCTCTGGAGAGCAATCAAGTAATATGGATTTAGGTACGCTTCCGTTTATCGATTATGGATTCTTGATGATTAAACATGAATGATTCTTGGGCTTCATGGTGATGGTCTTCACCAAAAGGTTCGGATCTTATTTCCAACACATTGGGCCTCGATACATATGATAGCATAGGTGAACGATCGATCCGCGCGTCCGATGCGCATTTGCTACACCGCCCTTCGATGCAGCAAGTATTTTTAGGGTAGAACAACCAATTGGTCTACGCACGATTTCATTGAATCGAAGCTTGTCAAGCTCTTCTTGGTACTCCTGGTTTGATTTGGCACATCGGTTGAGTTGGTTCATCTATAAGCGTTGAGGGATTATGGTAGTCGTTCCACTAGCCTCAACTTCCTAGAGAAGTCGTCCACAGTTAAGCACGTTACTTTGTTATGGCATCTATCAGGTTGATCCTCATCAGACTACTAGTCATATGGTTGGTACGTATCACAGTGATTTTGGAGTGGAGAGTTGCCATCATTAGACTCCTGATCAAGGTTGAATTAATTAGGCTGGCTGATCTTGTCGTCTGTAAGGTTGGGAATGCCTGAGATTTGCCTCATGGTTTTAGTGCTCTCAACCTTATGCGTCTCAAGCCTTTCAACCCTAGAATTAGTGTTTTTAATTGAGTCCATATCTGATGGGGCCTGATGCTGTCATTAGTGAGGTGCCGTGTTGAGTTTGTAGCCACTGCAAAGGTGCATAAACGATCAGAGACTTTGGCTTATGGCTGTTGCTCGGATTTCACAAGGGAAAGCCTTCCATTGGATGGGTGCAAATGGTGTCAAATACCTTTTAACATTGTGAGGTTGCCATTGATTGACTTGGGACACGTGCGGACTTGGGTTTCCTAGCTAGGTGTGCGTACAAGCTTCCCTTGAGTTAAACTATGCTATTTAAGAAGGGGTATAGCAAAGGGTGTAATCGAGCCAAGTTGAGTCGACAGTATCAAACTCGAGCTTGACTCGATTTTAAAATTTGAAGCTTCAAACTCGACTCGAGCTCGATCGAGTTTCTTATTTAGAGCTCGAACTCGAGCTCGATAAAATCCTTGATATATTCGAGCTCGGCTCGACTCAAATTTTATGTAAAAATTTTAAAAATAATTTTTAAATTAAAATAAAATATGTTCTAAACTAAAAATTCAAAATAAATTTCTATAGTTAAAATAATATTATAAATATGTAAAATTATAAGGGTATAATAAAAATTAAGTAAGCTCGTTTAAGCTCGTGAGCTTTTTGAGCCGAGTATTTTAATACTCGAACTCAACTCAATAATATACTCGAATAGCTCAAGCTTGAGCTCGATTTGATAAGCAATGAATCAATTTTGAGTATTTTTCGAATCGATTTCGAGCTACTCGCAAGCTGTCTCGACTAAGTTACACCCTTAGGTATAACTAGGATTGTGAGTGTATGATGGTTGATGCTTGCAAAAGTTTGACAGGTTGAGATATATGCTAATTAACTCTAACATGGATTGCTAAGCCTCTTCCATTGCTGATAGTATTTAAGGTAGTGTTTGATAGAAAAAATATTATCCATGGATAAGTGTACGGGATAGAGTTTGTCCCCTGGCTATCCCTAGGGATATCCTTTGGCTATCCCATTGATCATATCAAATGCAAAAAGGTAAATCCATAGGATAACTTTTTTTTTACTCTTATTTGAAGGGATAACCAGCTATTCCTGCATTTCTAGAAAATAAATTGAGGGGATATCCCATGGTTAACCATGAATTATCCCTTTGGTTAACTTTATTCCCAGCTATCCCTTAGGTAGTGTTTGATAGCCCAAAAGCTATCCTTGGATAAATGTACGGGATAGCATTTATCCAAAGAATAGCTGAGGGAATAAGCATTTTTTTTAAAATTACAAGTCTGCCATCAAGGGATAACTTTAGTTGTTCCTGGGTTCCCTAGGAAATAAGTTCAGGGGATAACCCATGGTTAACCATGGGTTATCCTCTCTGGTTAAATTTTTTCAGATCTATCCTTTCTAATTATAGCATTTGGGAATAAGGAGGGATATCCAGGGGATATCCTTCCTTATCCCCCATATCAAACACTACCTTATAGTTATGGCTTTTGGGCATAAGAGGGGATATCCACCGGATATCCCCTCTTATCCCCTATTTCAAACACTACCTAAGGGTGTTAATCATCCTCACACCCCCAAGTAGAAAAGCAATAATCAAAAGAGGAACTATTATACAGTTTCTTCTAGTAAGGGATAATTTTTGTCAGGTACTTCAGCAGCATATGGGCTACAAAATGTTGATGGAATTAAACTCTTATTGGAAGGTGAAACTTGATCGGCTGTTTAAAACCTAATCCAATTGGTGATCTAGATCAACAAGGTAAGCCTTAACTTGAACACTTCTAAATAATATCATAAATCATGCATATTATGCAAAGATTATAGAGTTCTTGTTGAATGAGTTTTAGAATATATGTTGAAGGAGAATGCTTTTTTTTGAAATATAGACAAGATATAAAGGAAAACCATGTAGATGAATTGGCAGACATGGTGAATAAATAGGAGGCATATACAGTCAAGTTATTTGTACATGATTCACTCAACTTTTCTTAACATTGCATAAAGCATTACATATGTTAATCACATTTTCTAAAGTAAGGGCTTGGCTTGCACTATCTAAATAAATCGTTTAAATTGTTCGTAGTGTATTTAATAGAAAAATAGCCACATTTTCCATGGTTGCATATATTATCTAATTACACTCTAATAAAATCATGGTTATCCATGCGACCTTCTAAACTTACACCAAGGAAGCATTTATGAACCATATCCAAGCAAAATCTACTATGTTGATACACACAATCTAACTTAGATATATAAAAAAATTCAATGGACAATTTTTTCGAAAGGTTAATCATGGTAATATTAACAATGCTTAAATTCCTTCCTATTCTAGAATGTATTCATGCCATTGTTGCGATTAGAAAAGCCTATAAAAAGAACTAAGTATTTTAAACATTACCACAAGATCAAATTTTCTAGGCATCAGCATGCCTAGGGTTCGATTGAAGCCCTTTAGCATCATCGACCGTCTCATACCATCCATACCTAAAAGCTACAACCACACGATGGCCACCAAGGACTCTCAATAGCTTAGAGATTATGTGGCATCTCCTCTCAGTCGAAGGCTCTTCGATGAAAATCCGAGCTTCTTTTGAATAGCCAAGAAATGAAGAATGGATGGCATATTTTTGACTGAGGCATGAGATGCAAACTGGCCCTCAAAGGTGAGGCTACTTTGGATATGATGGTTGTGGTTCGGAAGATTTTTTCAAGAAGAACAAAAGAATAAAGCCTAAAAGAGAGAAGAAAAAGTAAGATCCTTATCCTGAGAGAAAGAACAAGAAAAGAAAGAGCTTGAAGGTTCATGTTATAAAATAAGAGATCAAAAACAAATTGAGAATGCTTCAATTGTAGTTCAACACGATCAAGCATACAACTGTGCATATTGCATATATATAGTAATTATTTAAATCAATATAATTTAGATTTTATTTGCATATGGGTTAGACCATATATGTTATGCAATTGTGGTTCACGTACTCTTTTAATCTCCAAAACTACTCCATTTCGAATAAGTTCTATGATAGAATTCAATTGCATTTAATTGAATTGATTAATAGAATTAAATTAAAATAAATTTGTGATAAAATTCATACATTAGGAACAAAACTTAAATGTAAGAATTCAAATGACACTTATTCTTCGCAATAGACTAAAAAATTAAATTTATATAAAATTTTAATATTAACTAACTCTTTAGTATTCGATCAAAATCCTCGTCACTGTTGAGATTAGAATTTTCTATTTAGAAATAAAAAATTATAATATAATGTACACACAAACACACACACACACACACACACACACATAATATAAAGATAGAAAAGAGGTGCAAAGATTAAGAAGGGATTTTTTAGTCTTATAATTAATAGATTCTATAGAATAAATTTTAGCCTTCTAAATTACATTAATTTTGATGTGAATTATAGTTATACAAAAATCTGATTTTCTTGAGTTTGAATTCTATTATATTCTTTAGAATTAAAACCATTACAAACCAAAAAAAAAAAAGAAAACACTTAAAACAGAGAAACTTAATTGAATTTCTTGTTTTTTAAGGGACTCCATCGGTTGCCCCATTCGCTACAGATGCAAAATCCAGTAATTAATTAAAATCTTTGGACCATTTGATCAAAATCGGATGCCGTCGAAGCGTTGTTTCGTTCGAAGTGGAACGATGCGACTCCCGTTTGTAAAAGCTCAAACTCACTCCCATATGGCTTCGTCGTTATCAACTCCTCTCCCTCCCTCACCGGATTCTTCGACTCATCTGGGCCGTTAGTCCACCGGCACTAGATTCCCCCCTCGCCACCCCATTCACTCCCCGCCCTCGCCCTGTTCCGATGAACCAAACGCCGACTCCGACTTCATCTCCTTCTCCCCTACTTTTACCTTCCCCCTCCTCCTCCTCCTCCTCCCATGACATCGTGGTGAGTCTCACCATCGCTTCCACCTACGTCAACATCGCCCAAGTCCCCACCTTCCGGGCCAAGCTGGGGAGTGCCCGATCGCCCACCTCACCCGTGTCTTATCGGTCGCCCTTGATGGCAATGCCGTAATCTGGTATGAGCTCGTGTTTAGCCCCGCCCTTCCTTGCCGTGGGATGAGATCCGGGCAGCCTTCTGGCCTACCATTGGCCAAATTTCAATGCCCACTGATGTGGCTGGTCACATTCTACTGACAATGAATTAACAGACTGCACGATTTTTGAAGCCGAGCAATAATATGGCAGTTGTTTCACTACAAGAAAAAAAAAATATTGCGACGCCCAAATGCGTCGCTAATGCGTCGCTAAACATGCTATTGCGACGCATAGCGATGCAATGACTGCATCGCTGAGAATATCGTCGCAACCATAATTTGTCGCAATTACGTCGCAAAACAGCGACTCTCTGCAACGCAGAGATGCGTCGCAATATTGCGACGCGAGATGCATCGCAATATTGCGACGC
>UESW01002005.1:131859-170285 GCA_900491605.1 Calamus simplicifolius | reverse complement strand
GTTTCATTCATAATAATGGTAAAAACAACTTAGGAAAATTTGATGCTAAATCTGATGAAGGAATTTTTCTAGGTTATTCAACAACTAGTAAGGCATATAGAATCTTTAACAAGAAAACCTTAGTAGTTGAAGAATCCATTCATGTAGTTTTCGATGAATCTTTAGCAACTAGATCTGAAAAGATTGATGATGAGGAAGATACAAACATAATTGAAAAAGATCTTGAAAAACTTAATATTGAAGTATCTTCTGATCATGAACAAGAAGCTAAAGATAATGATTCACATAAGGATGATGATGTTAATATTGATCATAATGATGTAGATCTTCCAAGAGACTGGAGATATGCTCATAGTCATCCTAAGGAATTGATTATAGGCGATCCATCTCAAGGAATAAGGACTAGATCATACATGAGAAATATTAGTAATCATCTTGCATTTGTATCACAAATTGAACCTAAAACTATAGAAGAAGCTGAAAAAGATAATAATTGGATGTTAGCAATGCAAGAAGAACTAAATCAATTTACTAGAAATAATGTTTGGACTTAGTTGAAAGACCTAAAAACCATTCAATAATAGGAACTAAATGGGTTTTTAGAAATAAGTTAGATGAAAATGGCATAGTAATTAGAAACAAAGCTAGATTGGTTGCTAAAGGATATAGTCAAGAAGAAGGTATTGATTTTGATGAAACCTTTGCACCTGTAGCTAGACTAGAAGCCATTAGACTTTTACTTGCATTTGCATGTCATATGAACATTAACTTATTTCAAATGGATGTAAAAAGCGCATTTTTAAATGGACTTATTAATGAAGAAGTCTATGTAGAACAACCACCAGGTTTTGAAGATCACGAGTTTTCAAATCACGTTTTTAAATTGCACAAAGCTTTATATGGTTTGAAACAAGCACCTAGAGCTTGGTATGATAGGTTAAGTAAATTCTTAATAGAAAATGATTTTACAAGAGGAAATGTTGATAAAACTTGTTTTTAAAAGAAAAAGTAAAGATTTACTTGTAGTACAAATATACGTAGATGACATTATTTTTGGTGCTACTAACGAATCTCTTTGTCAAGAATTTGCAAAGTTAATGCAGGGAGAATTCGAGATGAGCATGATGGGAGAACTCAACTTCTTCCTTGGACTCCAGATCAAACAATGCAAGGAGGGAATTTTTATCAACCAAACCAAGTACACAAGAGAACTACTCAAAAAGTTTGGTATGGAAACAATGAAACCCCTTGGAACACCAATGAGTCCTTCATGCAAGCTAGACAAAGATGAAGAAGGTAAGAAGGTTGATCAAAAGTATTATCGAGGTATTATCGGATCCCTTCTCTATTTAACAGCAAGTAGACCTGATATAATGTTTGCAGTATGTTTATGTGCTAGATTTCAAGCTGAACCTAAAGAATCACATTTAATAGCTGTTAAAAGAATCTTAAGATATCTAAATGGCACAAAAAATGTAGGTTTATGGTATTCTAGAGACTCCACATTAAACCTAATTGCATATTCAGATTCTGATTATGCCGGATGTAAAATTGATAGAAAAAGCACAAGTGGTGCATGCCATTTCTTAGGAAGTAACTTAATCACATGGTTTAGCAAAAAGCAAAATTCAGTTGCATTATCAACTACTGAAGCTGAATATGTAGCAGCTGGAAGTTGCTGTGCGCAAATCCTATGGATTAAGCGACAACTTGAAGACTATGGTATCACCTTGATAAGACACCCATAAATGTGATAATACTAGTGCAATCAATTTAACAAAAATCCAATTCAACACTCAAGAACAAAACACATAGAAATTAGATATCATTTTATAAGAGAACATGTAGCTAATAATGAAATTTGTTTAGATTATGTAAACACTGAAGAACAATTAGCTGACATATTCACTTAACAAAGGACCCCTAAGGAAATTTTATCTAAGATTCTTTCAAATCCTCAATCCTTAAGGAAATCTTATCTAGAATTCATATCTAATTGATTCACTCATATCCAATGATTATTTATCAATTTTTATGATCATTTTCCGGACACATTTCAGAAATTTCATGTTTTTGGTCTGAAATGGTCTCGGAGCCGACTCGATGCGTATCGGAGTCGACTCCCGGTTTCAACTGAAACTCTCGAGTCGACCCCTCTCTGGCGCGAGTCGACTCCATGTCGGGACGGACTTTCTGTGTCTGTGCCGAGTCGACACTTGGGTTTGCGCGAGCCGACTCGAGGTGGTCCCAAATTGATTTTTCTAGGGCAGAGTCGACTCGTCGCTCATTCTATTCGTCCCCAATCAAAATACGCTCTCCACACTCTCCCAAACCCTCCAAAACTCCTAGAATCCCTTTTATCACCTCCAATCATCAAATGGCTCCTAAAACTAGAGGATCTAGTGTTGTGGCGGGTGGCATCAAGAGGAAGCGCTCCGTGAAGCAAACGGTGAAGCGTCCGGCGCGTGAACCTCCAAGCTCGGACTCCACCATCTGCTTCTCCTCCAGCTGCTGCTCCTGCTGCCACGTCCTCCCAGGTAGACCGACTAGCAGATAAATCATTACCACTGGTAGGAAGATGGATTTTGAATTATTTGAGAATGAGGGCTTTCTTTTTGGAAGACAGTTAATCGAGATGGGATGGGAGAAAGTTTGCTCTCTTGAATGCCCGACTTATCCCTCATTAGTTAAAGAATTTTACAAAAATTTGTCTAGAGGAGACCATGGGCTTATTAGCAATGTGAGAGGAGTAAGAATTTCTGTACTCCCGAGATCTTGGCTAGATTATTGCAATTACCCTTGTCTGGCACCTCAACCTTCTCTTCTGATGACCGCGCCCCAGCTTTATCCAGATTATTAAACAGGGATGTGGTTGGATTTGAAGAGATTCTTGCTAATCAGCTATCCTTAGAGTTGAGATTGCTTCACAATATCTGCTGTAGGATTCTATTTCCTAAAACGGGTAGATTTGATTATGTTTCCGAAAGAGATGTTTTTGTAATGGACGCCATTGTGACTGGCAAGCCAATCAATCTTCCCAAGCATGATTTGTGGTATATAGCAGATTGTGCAGGGAAAAGGAAATCCAGTCTGCCATATGGGATGATTCTTACTTTGATTTTTCGAAGCCAGGGTGTGGTGATTTCTGATAATGAACCAATGAAAAACTTAAGACACACTGATTTTTATAGTCTGGCAACTATTCATAGGATGGGGTTTGTCAAAAAGAATGGGAAGTGGGAAAGGAAAGGAGTGACAGAGGAAAGAGCAATAGATACTGAGGCTGCAGGACCATCTGTTAGACATCCTTCGCCTGCACCTCCGAGCCCCTTGGTTTCTACCTCTGCTCCAGCCCCTGTTCCAACAATTGTTCAGACTTCATCTTCTGCTAGCTTTTCAGATCAACAAATTTGCAACTCAAGCCTTACTTGAAGATCAATCTGACAAGCTTAAAACTGAATTTGAGAATAAGTTTATGCATTTGAGAGAGACACTTTATTCTCTTGATGATCGTATTTCAAAGATTGAATCCACTATCGGATCTTCATCGGCATCCTTAAGTAGTGATCTCAAGAATATTTTTGAAGAACTTAAGGATATATGTGGAGATGGAGAGACATATGCCAAGAGCAACGCAGAGCTTCAAGATAAAATTCAAGAGTGCGTGCACCTTTGTGATGAAAAACTCAAGGACTATGTAAAAATTCAATCTGAAGGAATGAAAAATATTGTTGATCATCTAACTAGAATTGTAAGAACTCATTTTTGAGTTACTAGAGTTGTTTTGTACTGAAGTTTTTATGCTTTCTTTATGAAATCAATGTATGAACATTTTGATGTACTAGACTTTTGAATGAAATGAATTCTCTATTTCCTTATTTCAATGAAATTTGAATGAATGTTTATCTATCTTTTTGTTGATAACAAAAAAGGGGGAGAATTTTATAGTTTTATGATTGTCTATGATTGTGATAAACAATGGGTTAATTAATTAAGTTTCATAGGGGGAGCTACCTCATTAAGGGGGAGCCTAAACTTAACTATGAAAACAAAATTAATTCACTAATCAATCATGAACAAACTCAATATTTTTGTCATCATCAAAAAGGGGGAGATTGTTGAGAAATTATTGAAAAATTATTGATCCAACTTTTGATTTTGATGATTACTAAAAGACATTGAGTTTATTAAAGGATGTAATGAGTTTAAAATGGCAACAAATTTATTTTGAACATCAATGAAATGCTCAAGTTTAACTTTAATCAATTTTGAAATGACTTTAAGCAATATTCAAACTTGGAAAAGAAATGTTATAATTCATGTTTTAAAAATATAATGAGTTCTTGAATCAATTCTAAATGTTAATTATATTCATGTCAAAACAATGAATTAAAATGAATCTGGAACGATTTTAATGTCAATCAGAAAATTTCTGATTTTTGATACGTTCCGGAGCCGACTCCTGAGTTTCAGAGTCGACTCCGCTCAGTGTACAGAAATGTGCATCTGTGTCGAGTCGACCCGAAATTTCGAGTCGACCCCTGATTCTGTCGAGCCGACTCCTGGACTGTGCGAGTCGACTCCGCTCAGACACCAGAAGAGTCATTTTTCTGAGCACTCGCGAGTCGACCCCAAGTCACGAGTCGACTCCCGACTTTCAGGAGTCGACACCTGGAGTCGACCCCTTTTTTTCTATTTTGGATTCGAGCTCGAGCCGACTCGCAAAAGCATGAGTCGACTCCCCAAATCTGGGCGAAATTTTTAATGACACATCAGCTCCAACGGTTAGATTTTTGAATAACGGCTATTTTTCCTTGTCTCTAACGGATATATTTTTGCAGATTCTATAAATAGAGGAGCCTTTTCAAATCAAAAAGAGAGAAAATCAAAAAGAGAGAAAAGAATATCATTTGAAAAGAGGGAAAAACAGAGCATATTGGAAAAATCTTTTAGCTCAAAGAGAGAGATTCAAAAGGAGTGAAATCCAAGAGAAAGATTCGTCTACTCCTTCTCATCATTCCACAAAAGCCAGAAGAAAATCCAAGTGCTTTCAAAGGTCAAATCGCGGATTTTCAAAAGAGGGAGAAAAAGCTTCATCTCAACTCCAAAGTCTTCAACGGTCAAGAATCTAGCTGAGGCGTGATTCAACACTTCAAGAGGAGTTGAAGAGAAGAAGGGAGAAAGCCCAAGCATCTACCATCTGCAAATTATCAGGCTTTTCTAACCTTATTTTTGTACTTAATTTGTATATCTGCTCAAGGGGAGCACTTTATTGTTAAACACTTTTATTTTTGTTTGCTGATTCAATCTGTGGATTGAATTAGTGGAGGTTGGCATACCCTCGTTGCAAGCCGGAGTGCTTGTGTTGGGTTAGTTGTGAGCCCTGAAAAAAACGTGTAGGGTTTTGTGCTGGTAAGCCCGAGTTAAAACCAGCTGGGTTCGTTGTGCACCCGGAAAACAACAAGTTTGAGTTGTGAGCTTGGAAAACAACTCGGCTGTAATCTAGAGAGATTATAGTGTGGACCCAAGTGAGTCTTGGGAGTGGACGTAGGTGTTGGTTGCACCGAACCACTATAAAATATCTTGTGTTTGCCGTGCTAATTGTCTCTTCTCTATCTCTCATATACTTGTTGTGCTTTGCTTATTAGTTAATCCTCACTTGCACATCTCAAATTTTAAATTCTAAAAAGTCTTAAATTTTTAAGAACCCAATTCACCCCCCCCCTCTTGGGTTGCCATCTGGGCCAACACTTTTATTTATTATTACTGATAAAAATTTTATTTACTAAAAATAATTGCGATGCATACATTGCGTCGCAATAGTTTTTTTTTTTCTTCGAAAATGCGTCGCTACGGCATAGCAATATTTGTTTAATATTTTTTTAAAACTTTTTCATTACTTTTTTTTTAATAATTATAAACGATCCGACGGTTGCGATCGATCCAAGCCATGATCGATCCCGGTCGGCGATGACCTCTCTCAGACCGTGGCGATCGATCGGATCGGCAATGATCCAACGGTTGCGATCGATCGAAGCCATGATCGATCCCGGTCGGCGATGATCCGACGGTTGCGATCGATCCAAGCCATGATCGATCCCGGTTGGCGATGACCTATCTCGGACCATAGCGATCGATCAGATCAGCGACGATCCGATGGTTGCGATCGATCCAAGCCATGATCGATCCCGGTCGGCATCGACCTATCTCAGACTGTCGTGATCAATCAGATCGATGTCGATCCGATGGTTGCGATCGATCCAGCCATGATCGATACCGGTCGGCGATGATCCGACGGTTGCGATCGATCCAAGCCATGATCGATCCCGGTCAGCGATGATCCGACGATTGCGATCGATCCAAGCCATGATCGATCCCGGTCGGCGATGACCTATCTTGGACCATGGCGATCGATCGGATTAGCGACGATCCGACGGTTTGCAATCGATCCAAGCCATGATCGATCCCGGTCGGCGAGTATGCGATGGTTTGCGATCGATCCATGCCATGATCGATCCCCATCGGCGACGATCCGACGGTTGCAATCGATCCAAGCCATGATCGATCCCGATTGGCGACGACCTCTCTCGACTGTGGGGATCGATCGGATCGGCGACGATTCGACGGTTGTGATCGATCCAAGCCATGATCGATCTCGGTCGGCGAGTATGCGACGGTTGCGATCGATTCAAGCCATGATCGATCCCCATCGTCGACGATCCGATGGTTGCGATCGATCCAAGCCATGATCGATCCCGGTCGGCGATGACCTATCTCAGACCGTGGCGATCGATCGGATCGGCGACGATCCAACAGTTGCGATCAATCCAAGCCATGATCGATCCTGGTCGGCGAGTATCCGACGGTTGCGATCGATCCAAGCCATGATCAATCCCGGTCGGCGACAATCCGACTATTGCGATCGATCCAAGAAATGATCGATCCCGGTCGGCGTCGACCTATCTCGGACCATCGCGATCGTTCGAATCGGCGATGATCTGACAGTTGCGATCGATCGAAGCCATGATCGATCCCGGTCGGCGATGATCCGATGGTTGCGATCGATCCAAGCCATGATCGATCCTGGTCAGCAATGATCTGACGGTTACGATCTATCTAAGCCATAATCGATCCCGGTCAGCGACGACCTATCTCGGACCGTTGCGATCGATCAGATCGGCGACGATCCGACGATTGCGATCAATCCAAGCCATGATCGATCCCGGTCGGTGATGATCCGACGGTTGCGATCGATCCAAGCCATGATCGATCCCGGTCGGCGTCGACCTATCTCGGACCATCGCGATCGATCGGAACGGCGATGATCCGTGGTTGCGATCCATCCAAGCCATGATCGATCCCGATCGGCGAGTATTCGACGGTTGCGATCAATCCAAGCCATGATCGATCCTGGTCGGCGACGACCTATCTCGGACTGTGGCGATCGATCGGATCGGCGATGATCCGACGGTTGCGATCGATCCAAGCCATGATCGATCCCGGTCGGCATCGACCTATCTTGGATCATCGCGATCGATCGGATCGGCGACGATCCGACGGTTGCGATCGATCCAGCCATGATCAATCCCAGTCGGCGATGATCCGACGGTTGCGATTGATCCAAGCCATGATCGATCCCAATCGGCGATGATCCGACGGTTGCAATCAATCGAAGCCATGCTCGATCCCGGTCGGCGATGACCTATCTCGGACCGTGGCGATCGATCGGATCAGCGACGATCCGACGGCTGCGATCGATCCAAGCCATGATCGATCCCGGTCGGTCGAGTATCCGACAGTTGCGATCGATCCAAGCCATGATCGATCCCGATCGTCAACAATCTGACGGTTGCGATCGATCCAAGCCATGATCGATCCCGGTCGGCGTCGACCTATCTCGGACCATCGCGATCGATCGGATCGGCGACGATCCGACGATTGCGATCGATTGAAGCCATGATCGATCCCGATCAGCGATGATCCGACGGTTGCGATCGATCCAAGCCATGATCGATCCTGGTTGGTGATGATCCGACGGTTGCTATCGATCCAAGCCATGATCGATCTCGTCGGCGACGACCTATCTCAGACCGTGGCGATCGATCGGATCGGCGACGATCCGACGGTTACGATCGATCGAAGCCATGATCGATCCCGGTCGGCGATGATCCAATGGTTGCAATCGATCGAAGCCATGACCGATCCCGATTGGCGATGATCCAACGGTTTTGATCGATCCAAGCCATGATCGATCCTGGTCGGCGACGATCCGACGGTTGTGATCGATCCAAGCCATGATCGATCCCGATCGGCGATGACCTATCTCGGACAGTGGCGATCGTCGGATCGGCGACGATCCGATGGTTACGATTGATCCAAGCCATGATCAATCCCGGTCGGTGATGATTCGATGGTTGCGATCGATCGAAGCCATGACCGATCCCGGTCGACGATGATCCAACGGTTTGCGATCGATCCAAGCCATGATCGATCCTGGTCGGCGACGATCCGATGGTTGCGATCGATCCAAGCCATGATCGATCCCGGTCAGCGACGACCTATCTCGACAGTGGCGATCGATCAGATCAGCGACGATCCGACGGTTGCGATCGATTGAAGCCATGATCGATCCCGATCGGCGATGATCCGATGGTTACGATCGATCCAAGCCATGATCGATCCCGGTCGGCGACGATCCGATGGTTGCGATCGATCCAAGCCATGATCGATCCCGGTCGGCGATGACCTCTCTCAGATCGTGGCGATCGATCGAATCGGCGATGATCTGACGGTTGCGATCGATCGAAGCCATGATCGATCCCGGTCGGCGATGATCCGACGGTTGCGATCGATCCAAGCCATGATCGATCCCGATCGGCGATGATCCGACGGTTGCGATCGATCCAAGCCATGATCGATCCTAGTTTGGCGATGACCTATCTCGGACTGTGGTGATCGATCAGATCGGCGACGATCCGACGTTTTTCAATCGATCGAAGCCATGATCGATCCTAGTTGGCGATGATCCAATGATTGCGATCGATCCATGCCATGATCGATCCTGATCGGCGACGACCGATCTCGGACCGTCGCGATCGATCGGATCGGTGACGATCAAGGGTTGCGATCGATCGAAGCCATGATCGATCTCGGTCGGTGACTACCGATCTCGACTGTCGTGATCGATCGGATCGGTGATGATCCAACGATTGCGATCGATGGAAGCCATGATCAATCTCGATCGGCGATGATCCACGGTTGCCATCGATCCAAGCCATGATTGATCCCGATCGGCGACGACCGATCTCGGACCGTCGCGATCGATCCGATCGGCGATGACTCGACGATTGCGATCGATCGAAGCCATGATCGATCACGGTCGATGACGACCGATCTCGGACATTATTAATTTTTAATTATATTTTTTAATTTATTGCGTCGCTAATTGCCTCGCTAATTTAGCATTATGAATTTCTTTTAAAATATTGTGATGCATTAATTTGCATCATTAAATAAAATTTTTTTTATTACTTTACTATTTTATTGCATCGCTATTACGTCGCTAATTAACATATTTATTTTTAACAAAACATTGCGATGCACTGGATTGCGTCACAATATTTTTATTTCATAATACTATTTTCTTAAATAATTTTATTTAAATTAATTGTGATGCAATTATTGCATCGCTAAATTTAAAATAATTTTTATATTTTTTTGATTTATTACGTCGCTAATGCGTCGCTATTTAAAATAATTAATTTTTTTAAAAACATTGTGACGCGCTGTTTTGCATCGCAATATTTTTTTTCATATTAATATTTATAAAAATTAATTTCATTTAAAATAATTACGATGTAATTAGTGCATCGCTAAATTAAAATTAATTTTTATAATTTTCTGGTCTATTGTGTTGCTAATGCGTCGCTATTTAAAATTATTATGTTTTTTCAATATATTGCGATGCACTTAGTTGCGTCGCAATATTTTTATTTCATAATTATATTTTATAAAAACCAATTTTTTATTAATATTGTGACATAATTTTTGCGTCGCTATATTAAATATATTTTTTCTCATTTTATATTTATTGCATTCTAATGCGTCACTATTTAACATAATTAATTTTTTTAAAAACATTGCGACGCACTTAGCTGCGTCGCAATATTTTATTTCTTTAATAATATTTAAAAAAACAAATTTTATAAATATTGCGATGCATTTTTGTATCGCTAAATTTAAAAATTATAATTTTTTTAATTTTATTGTTTATTGAGTCGCTAAAGCGTTGCTATTTGCGTCGCAATATTTTTTTGACGCGGAGGCATCGCAATGTAGTCGTAATTTTAGCGACGCATCTTTGCGTCGCTAAAATTGCGTCGCTATTTCATTATTTTCTTGTAGTGTATATATCATTTGGTCACAACTATTTAAGAACCACTCAATAAACCCTCTCTTTATTGAATCGATTATGGTTATAAGGACTCCATCACAAAAGAATTTATTTAGAAAGATACAATATGATGAACCACCAAATAAATATTTTATTAATTAATAATTTATATATATTTATAACTTGCACAATCATTTACATGTTAGTTGATTGGCTTTAGGATATAATTTCCAACACCGTGGTCTCCTCCTGACCCTCACACAATGAAAAGGACCCCAGAATATCCATACCTTTCCGTCTAAGAAGCTCTCGTAGGAAGGCGATCCTAGGCTATCTTCCAGATAAATAGCTGCACTCTCAGATGGGTGGGGAGTCTCCATATCAATGCTGCATCAATGCTGGCATCAGATGGTCCCATGCACAAATCATAGAGGATGCAAGGGTGTCTTGGGCAACAAGAAGGACCCAAGATGCAAGGTCGTGTCCACGGTGGCACGAAATTGGGATGGCACGGAACCAAGAGACTAGTGAGCTTCCAAATAGTCTAGAAAGCTCTTGGGATCTCCAAGTCATACCGTCCTCCATCAGCAAGTCGCAAACCCGAAGGTTGTCGGTAGTCCTCCATACTCACAAAGATCGCCACCTTGCCAAGGGAATAGACGAAAGCCATGGCATCCTGGGTGACATCAATCATGATCCCATCTTCAACCAATATCTGACATGGGCTATCGTGATTGGTATTAATGTGTGCCCTAGATCCAATCAGATTAGATGCTAGTTTATACATATTTCTTTATGAATGCAAATCAAATTTATTGGTTTCTTTATCTATCCAGATGTAATTATATATATATTAGATATATTTTACCTCTGAAATGAAGTTCAAAAGAATGTGAACAGTGCATATGAAATTTGTAATAGAGATTACAAATTATGAGATCTGAATTGCACGTTATGGTTCGATTCTTTAAATTTTTCTAGTTGATGTATAGATGGGACTGGACACCATCGAACACCATGAGATTGGCATGAATTGCATATCCTCACCCTTGTGGTGGGCAGCTGATCTCGCAAGCTGAAGTATAGAGATACTTGGATAGGTGTGTGGATACTTGTTATGCAATGATGCATTGGTTGACCCACACTAAGATTCCATATGGATATTCTATAGTATCGATGGTTGATCTCTAATAACGATGGTGCAAGTGATCCTTTGAGTTTGAGATCTTCATTGCATCTCATGTGTGGAATGTCATGCTTGACAATATACAAACATCGCTCTAGCCACGAATGGCAAATAATATCGGTTGGGTATGACATGAAGTACATGAATGTGGTATTTAATCAAGACATGATTTGTTTCCCTTGATATAAAGGGTTATATCCTATGGCCACTTGATGGATTAAATTGACTGTTAAATCCTTGCAAGATTGAGATGGAATTCGAAATGATTTCAACATTCTAATTTGTTGACCCAATTATTGATTTTGATGATTAATAAAAGATATGAGTATATTCATTTTGTTACTAATAAATTTAACAAGTGTTTCAGGGCTTAAAATTGTTTGATTAATCAAAAGGTATAAAGAAACGTGTTTTGAATCAAATGCCAAAGGTATGTTTCAAATTCAGAGCCTGGAGTCAACACCTAGAAGGTCTGGAGCCGACCCCATGGCCGATCAATGCTTTCCTGATTTTTGGCACGGTCTGGAGCCGACACCCAAAGTTTCGGAGCTGACACTTACCGTGTCTGGAGCCGACTCCAATGCGGGAATAGAAAGCATGTTTTTTGGACTACCTTGGAGCCGACACTTACAGTTTTTCGAAGCCGACTCCCGAATGCGACGAGCCGACACTTACCTTTTTCAAAGCCGACTCCTCAACGAACTTTTACTTTCTATTTTTGGATACTCGACTTGGAGCCGAGACCTAAAAGTTGGAGCCGACTTCAACCTGTCAGGAACAGATTTTCAAAATGTTAGAATGGCCTCCAACGGTAATACTTTCTCACCTAATCTCTAACGGATACTTTTCTTATGTGTAGGAGGAATCCAAGGACAGAAATAATGGCTAGTTTTCACCTAATCTTGGATTAAGAAGAATCTATAAAAGGAGAGTCCGTTCGTTTAAAAAAAAGAGACGAAAAATAGAGAGAAAATAACTTAAAAAATCTGAGAAGTCTTGAGCAAGAAATCAAGAGGAAAGAGTCAAAGCTCAAATCCATCAACTCTAGAAAGCTCAAAGGGAAATCCAAGGCATTCAAGTTCAAAATCGGAGGATTTCAAAAGAAAAAAAGAGAGCCAAAATCCTTGTTTTTCCCAACTTCTCATCTGCAAATCTTTGTGAAGAATCCTAGCTGAGGCCTGATTCAACATCTCAAAGGAGAAGAGGAAAAGAAGAAAAGCTCAAATCAACTCTACTTCAAACAGGCTTTTCTAACCTTGTTTATTATATTGAATATTTTCTCATTTGAGGAGCTACTTGTTATTGTAAACACTATTATTACTTTTTTTTGCTAGTTCAATCAGGGGATTGAATTAGTGGAGGTAGTATACCTCGGGTCAAGCTAGATTAGCTTGGGTTTAGGTTTTATGCTGGTGAGCCCAAAACTAGCTGGATTCGTTGTGATCCCGTGGGAAACAATAAGTTTTGAGTTGTGAGCTTGTAAAATAACTCGGCTGTAATCTAGTAGATTATAGTGTGGACCCAAGTGGTACTTGGAAGTGGACGTAGGTGTTGGATACACCGAACACCTATAAAATCTTTGTGTTTGACGTGTTTTGATTCTCTCTCTCTCTCTATCTCTTTGTTTGGTGGTTAATATTTATCCTGCACTTAATCTTATGTATTCCAAAGCCAATCATTTTAAAGGTTAAATTTTTAAGAACCCAATTCACACCCCCCCCCCCTCTTGGGTTGCCATCTAGGCCAGCAATTGGTATCAGAGCTTGTGCTCATTTGATTTTGGTCTAACGATCAAGAGCTAAAGATCCAATGGCAGCTCAAGCTAGTTCATCTTATTTGGAAGGTCAATCCACTAATCAACCTCCTTTATTTAATGAAACTAATTATAGTTATTGGAAAGCTAGGATGAAGATTTTTATCCAAGCACTTGACTATGACTTATGGGGAATCATAGTTAATGGTCCACACACACCCACAATTAGAGTAGACAACATGGTGATTCCTAAACCGGAAACAAAATGGGATGAACATGATAAGAAGTTGGCTCAGCTCAATGCTAAAGCCATGAATGTTTTGTATTGTTCATTGGATGCAAATGAATTTAATCAAATTTCTACATGTATTTCTGCAAAAGAAATTTGGGATAGATTAGAAGTTACCCATGAGGGTACTAATCAAGTAAAAGAATCAAAAATTAATATCTTGGTGCATATATATGAACTATTTAGCATGGAACAAACTGAAACTATTACATGCATGTACACAAGATTCACTGATATTGTAAATGGGTTGAAAAGTCTTGGTAAGACTTATACTAATTCTGAACTTATGCGTAAAATTCTTAGGTCACTTCCAAGATCATGGGAAGCGATGGTACTACAATCCAAGAAGCTAAGGATTTAAACGTTTTAACTTTGGAGGAGCTGCTTGGATCCTTGATGACTCATGAGCTGACCATGAAGCAACATCAAGAGGAGGAAGTCAAAAAGAAGAAAACTATTGCTCTCAAGGCTGCAAAAAGTAAGGAAAGCTGCATGATGGTGATGATGATGAGGAGACTGCACTCCTTGCTAGAAAATTTAAAAATTCATGCAAAGGAGGAGACCCTTCCACAAGAAAAAGTATGGAACAAAAATGGAAGGAGAAAAAGAGAAAGAGAAGGACAAAGAAAAAAAAGGAGCCATTGATATATTACGAGTGCAAAAAACTGGGCATTTCAGATATGACTGGATTAGGATATAGACCAAACATGAAACAAAAATTTGTAAACAATTTCTTTGTTAAGAAAACAAATGATGTTACATGTTACAATTGCAACAAGAAAGGCCATAAATCCTATGAATGTAATGCAAGAAATAGTAACAAGAAATTAATTGTTAAAGGAAGGAAAATATGGGTTTCAAAAGGAACAATCTTTTTTGCTACTAACCATGAAGGACCCAAGAAGGCTTGGGTACCTAAATATAAGACTTGATCATTTTTGTAGGAGTGTCTAGCGGCCAAAAGATCAAAGCAAAAGTGGTATCTCGATAGTGGCTGCTCAAGACACATGACGAGTGACAAGGATCAATTCATCACCCTTGAAAGCAAAAGAGGAGTTGTTACGTTTGGTGACAATGGCAAAGGCCAGATCATGGATTTGGTAAAATTCAAATAACTCCCTCCACATTTATTAAAAATGTCTTATATGTTAATGGTTTAAAGCATAATCTAATTAGTATTAGCCAATTGAGTGATAAAGGTTTCAAAGTATCATTTGAAGCTTCTATTTGCACTGTTTCTAATCCCATTGATAATAGCATTGTATTTACTGGAAATAGAAATGGCAATGTATACTTGATTGATTTAGATAATTTATCAACTAGTAATCATTGCTTAGTTGCTAATAATACTAATATGAGTGAGATTGGATGGCTATGACATCGTAGATTAGGTCATGCACGCACACACTAATTTCAAAATTAATTAGAATGGATTTAGTAAAAGGCCTTCTACAACTAGATTTTGAAAATAACAAAATTTGTGATGGATGTCAATTTGGAAAACAAACTAAAACTCTTTCAAAACTAAAAATATTGTTTCCACTTCTAGGCCACTTGAACTACTTCACATGGATCTATTTGGACCTACTAGAACCACTAGTCTAGGAGAAAAGAAATATGGTCTTGTGATTGTAGATGATTATTCTAGATACAATTGGGTATTATTTTTAGCTCATAAAGATGAGACCTTTCCAATATTTTTGAAATTCTTCAAGAAGGTCACAAATGAGAAAAACAATACCATAGTGTCTCTTAGAAGTGATCATGGCACATAATTAAAATTATTTATTTAAAAACTTTTGCATTGAAAATGGCATCCATCATAATTTCTCTACACCTAGAACACCACAACAAAATGGAGTTGTAGAAAGAAAAAATAGAACTTTAGAAGACATGGCCCGTACCATGCTATGTGAAAGCAACCTACCAAAGTACTTCTGGGCGGAAGCTATAAACACGGCATGTTACATACTTAATAGAGCTTTAATTAGGCCAATCCTTAAGAAAACTTCTTATGAACTATGGAACAATAGAAAACCAAACATTAGTTATTTTCATGCATTTGGTTGTAAATGTTTCATTCATAATAATGGTAAAGATAATCTAGGAAAATTTGATGCAAAATCAGATGAAGGCATATTCTTAGGATATTCAACATCTAGCAAAGCCTACAGAGTATTTAACAAGAGAAACTTAATTATAGAAGAATCTATTCATGTAGTTTTTGATGAATCTTTAGCATCGAGTTCAGAAAAGATTGATGATGAGGAAGATACAAACATATTGGAAAGAGATATTAAAAAATTAAATATTGATGTATCTTCAGATCATGAACAAAGAGCTAAAGATGATGATTCTCCTAGTGTTGATGTTGTTGATGTAAATCATAATGATGTAGATCTTCCTAGAGATTGGAGATATGCCTATGGTCATCCAAAAGAATTAATTATAGGTGATCCATCTCAAGGAGTAAGAACTAGATCATCAACGAGAAACATCAATAATCATCTTGCATTTGTATCTCAAATTGAACCTAAAACCATTGAAGAGGCTAAAAAAGATAATAATTGGATGTTAGCTATGCAAGAGGAATTAAATCAATTTACTAGAAATAATGTCTGGACCCTTGTAGATAGACCTAAAGATCATTCAGTCATAGGATCAAAATGGGTATTTAGAAATAAATTAGATGAAAATGGCATAGTAATTAGAAACAAAGCTAGATTAGTTGTAAAATATAATCAAGAAGAAGAATTGATTTTGATGAAACTTTTGCACCTGTAGCTAGATTAGAAGCAATTAGATTACTACTCGCATTTGCATATCATATGCATATCAACTTATTTCAAATGGATGTTAAAATTACATTTTTAAATGGATTTATAAATGAAAAAGTTTTTGTTGAACAACCACCTGGTTTTGAAGATCATGAATTTTCAAATCATGTTTTTAAATTAAACAAGCACCTAGAGCTTGGTATGATAGATTAAGCAAATTTCTGATTGAAAATGATTTTACTAGAGAAATATTGATAAAACACTATTTTTGAAAAGAAAAGACAAAGATTTATTAATAGTACAAATATATGTTGATGATATTGTATTCGGTGCTACTAACAATCTCTGTATCAAGAATTTGCTAAGTTAATGCAGGGTGAATTCGAAATGAGCATGATGGGAGAACTCAACTTCTTCCTAGGATTTCAAATCAAGCAAAGAAAGAGGGATTTTCATCAACCAAGCAAAATACACAAAGGAACTTCTCAAGAAGTTTGGAATGGAGTCAATCAAACCCCTTGGAATACCTATGAGTCTTTCATGCAAATTAGACAAAGATGAAGATGGTAAGAAAGTAGATCAAAAGTACTACAGAGGTATGATTGAATCTCTACTTTACTTAACTGCAAGTGACCAGATATCATGTTTGCTGTTTGTCTATGTGCTAGATTTCAATCTGAACATAAAGAATCTCACTTAATTGCAGTGAAAAGAATCTTAAGATATCTAAGTGGAACTAAAAATGTAGGATTATGGTATTCTAGAGACTCAACATTGAACTTAATTTCATATTCTGATTCTGACTATGCTGGATGTAAACTAGATAAAAAAAGTACAAGTGGTGCATATCAATTCTTAGGAAGTAACTTAATCTCTTGGTTTAGCAAAAAGTAAAATTTGGTTGCATTATCAACTGCTGAAGTAGAATATGTTGCAGCTAGAAGTTGTTGTGCTCAAATCCTTTGGATTAAGTGACAACTTGAAGATTATGGCATAACATTGATAAAACTCCTATTAGATGTGATAATACAAGTGCAATAAATTTAACTAAAATCCAATTCAACATTCAAGAACCAAACACATTGAAATTAGATATCACTTTATAAGAGAACATGTAGCTAATAATGAAATTTGTTGAAGAACAATTAGCTGACATATTTACAAAACCTTTGAGTGAAGAGAGATTTTGTTATCTTAGAGGTGAATTAGGGATTTGTAACCCGTTGGAATGATTTTGAAACCCTTAAGGAATGACTATCTAGATTTCTATTAATTTCTTGAAATTTCTTTCATAATTTTAAGGACAATTTATCTAGTCATCTATGCAATTTGATTCTTCATATTCCAAAGATTTTTGAAAAATTTATTGACCCTATTTTGATAAGTTTTGGATGTTTGAAACTCATCTATTTTTCTCTGAAACTGTCAGTGGAGTCGACACCTCAATTTGAGGAGTCGACACCTCTTCTGTGTCGCTCTCGGTCCTTGACCTTGGAGCCGACACCCGTATAAGTGGAGCCGACTCCAGTTCGAGCACTAACTGTGTTAGCGACTTAGAGTCGACACCCAACTTTGCGGGAGTCGACACTGGTGGTCCCAAGTTGACTTTATTAGGGCAGAGTCGACACCTCCGTCATTTCTATCATTTCCAATCCCTTTCCAAACTCTCTCCAAACTCTCTCAAAACCTCCCCAAGCCAAATTCTCCTCAAATCAACATTCCCAAGGATTTCTATGGCTCCTAAGTGGATAGGATCGGTTCTTGGAGCTCCATAACCACTGAGAAGTGTACGATTTGGCATCCCATCTGCGAGCCGTCTCCAAGCGACGATTCTTCCTCGACCCATTCAGATAATCCTGGTCCCTCATCTCCATAGGTAGACACTTTAGTCGGGAGAGTTATTACTATGGGTAGAAAGGTTGATTTTGATTTCTTTGAGTCCGAGGGATTTTCTATTGGAAGACAAATTAAAGAGCTTGGCTGGGACAAGGTTTGTTCGCTGGATGTTCCAACTTATCGGACCCTTGTTAAGAAATTCTATTTAAATTTATCAAGGGGAGATGGTGGGATTATCAGTTCTGTTAGAGGGAAGAGAGTTCACCTTACCTTTCAGAGTTTAGGACATCTTCTAAGCATCCCTGTCACTGGATTAGTTGCTGACATTCATAGTGAGAGGTCTGATGCATTATCAAGGATGTTAGGAAGAGAAGTGTCTGAATTTGAAGAAGTTAGGGCTAATCAGTTGCCCTTGGAGCTTAGATTACTTCACAACATCTGTAGTAGGATTTTATTCCCTAAGATTGGCCGATTTGAGTATGTCTCGGAGCGAGACATTGTTGTTATGGATAGTGTTCTGACATGGTCAGCCTATTAACCTTGCTGGGATGATGATTTTCTACATGGCTGAGGCTGGGGGCAAAAGGAGATCTTCACTGCCCTATGGTATGATTTTGACTATGGTGTTTAGAAGTCAAGGTATTGTAATTTCTGATAATGAGCCTTCAAAGAACCTTAGACACACGATTATTATAGCTTGGCTACTGTGCACCGGATGGGCTTTGTGAAGGTTAATGGTCAATGGGAGAGGAAAGACCATCTGGATGAGAGAGCCACTGAGATTAGATCTTCTGCACCATCTGAGGTTGGTCCATCAGCGAGGCATCCTTCACCAGAGCCTAGCAGATCTTCACCACCTCATGCTCCTGCTCCTGCTCCTGCTCCAATTCTGTACCGCCACCTATGTCATCTGTCGGATTTTTAGATATTTAGTTAGAGCAACTCAAAAGTTTATTTGCTGCTCAAAAAGAAGAAATGAAGACCGAGTTTGATAGCCAATTTATGAATTTGAAAGAAACCATTTACTCTTTGGATGATCGCATTACAATGATTGAGTCTACCTTTGGTTCCTCTACTGAATCCTTAAAGAATGATCTCAAGAACATATTTGAAGAGCTTAAGGATATTGGTGGAGACTCAGAAACTTACTCCAAATGCAATGCTGAGCTTCAGGACAAGATTATGACTGCATGTGCATTTGTTGATAGAAGACTAAAAGAATTTGTTAGGACTCAAAGTGAAGGGATGGCAAGGATTGTAGAAGAATTGCAAAGACTTTTTAGAACTCATTTTTGATTATCTTGTAATGAAATGTCTTTATAATTAGTCTAGTTGATGTTGATTTATCTTGAAGTTTCAATGTAATGAAGTATAGTTTGATGTTTGAAATAATGAAGTTTCATTTTGTAATGTTTAACTTTTGATGTAATGAACTTATCTTATACTTAATGAATACCTTTTGAACCTTGAAAAATCTATCAATTTTATCATTTTACTTAACCCTTCTTGATCTTTTGTTGATTACAAAAAAGGGGGAGAGTTATGTAAGCATTTCCTAATCGTATATGCATTGAATGTAAAACAAAAACAAGGGAAAGAACAAAATAAAAAGGGGAGAAATATTTAGCTTTTTGATATGCATTAGATCAATAAGCTCAATTAAGCTTAATTTATTGGTATCTAATTAACTGCACATAAGGAAAGGCAATTAAAACTGATATAACTGCCTTATCAGTATCAAACATTAAAATTTTCTGTTAAAAGGAAGAACAATTGTTAAATTGAACTTCATAGGGGGAGCTATCTCATTCAGGGGGAGCTTATCTGTGAGGATTAAATATTTAAAAATTTTGATTTGAGAATCCTATTGTTTACTCATGCATATACTCAATGTTTTTATAATCATCAAAAAGAGGGAGATTGTTGACCCAATTATTGATTTTGATGATTAAAAAAAATTTGAGTATATTCATTTTGTTACTAATAAATTTAATAAGTGTTTCATGGCTTAAAATGTTTGATTAATCAAAAGGTATAAAGAAATGTTTTTAAATCAAATGACAAAGGTATGTTTCAAAATTCAGAGCCTGGACACCTAGAAGGTCTGGAGCTGACCCCATGGCCGATCAAATGCTTTCCTGATTTTTGGCATGGTCTGGAGCCGACACCCAGAGTTTCGGAGCCAACACTTACAGTGTCTGGAGCCGACTCCAATGCGAGAACAGAAAGCATATTTTTTGGACTACCTTGGAGCCAACACTTATAGTTTTTCGAGCCGACTCCCGAATGCAACAAGCTGACACTTACCTTTTTCGGAGCCGACTCCTCAACAAACTTTTACTTTCTATTTTTGGATACTCGACTTAGAGCCGACACCTGAAAAGTTGGAGCCGACTCCAACCTGTCAGGAATGGATTTTCAAAATATCAGAACGGCCTCCAACGGTAATATTTTCTCACCTAATCTCTAATCGACACTTTTCTTGTGTGTAGGAGGAATCCAAGGACAGAAATAACGGCTAGTTTTTCACCTAATCTTGGATTAAGAAGAATCTATAAAAGGGGAGTCCGTTCGTTTAAAAAAAAGAGACGAAAAATAGAGAGAAAATAACTTGAAAAATCCGAGAAGTCTTGAGCAAGAAATCAAAGAGAAAGAGTCAAAGTTCAAATCCATCAACTCCAGAAAGCTCAAAGAGAAATCCAAGGCATTCAAGTTCAAAATCGAAGGATTTTCAAAAAGAAGAAAAAGAGAGCCAAAATCCCTGTTTTTCCCAACTTCTCATCTGCAAATATTTGTGAAGAATCCGAGCTGAGGCCTGATTCAACATCTCAAAGGTGAAGAGGAAAAGAAGAAAAGCTCAAATCAACTCTGCTTCAAACAGGCTTTTCTAACCTTGTTTATTTATATTGAATATTTGCTCATTTGAGGAGCTGCTTGTTATTGTAAACACTATTATTACTTGTTTTTGCTAGTTTAATCAGGGGGACTGAATTAGTGGAGGTAGTATACCTCGGGTCAAGCTAGATTAGCTTGGGTTTGGGTTTGTGCTGGTGAGCCCGGAAAACCAGCTGGGTTCATTGTGATCCCATGGAAAACAACAAGTTTTGAGTTGTGAGCTTGTAAAACAACTCAGCTGTAATCTAGTAGATTATAGTGTGGACCCAAGTGGTACTTGGGAGTGGACATAGGTATTGAATACACCGAACCACTATAAAATCTTTGTGTTTGCCATGTTTTGATTCTCTCTCTCTCTATCTCTTTATTTGTGGTTAATATTTATCCTGCACTTAATCTTGTGTATTCCAAAGCCAATCATTTTAAAAGGTTAAATTTTTAAGAACCCAATTCACCCCCCCTCTTGGGTTGCCATCTGGGCCAACATAATTCATATGAGTCAATTTTTTTGAGATCAAGTAGATAAAGATTGACACATTCCATATCACTGATTGATCTAAGATATGTGACAAAGGGATTGAATCGTATGGTAACCGTTCATGGACAAGTGTTGATGACCACGTCAACAAAACCCTTAACACTTGGATGGTCATGATGCTTTGCTAGAAGCCGCTCATGATCTATAATCATAGATTCTTTGACTTAATCAAGGAGTTGATTTGGTTAAAGAATTGACTTGGAAAGGAGTTTATCAAAGTCATCCCTAGGGTCAATTAAGGGACATAATTATTAAGATTTTGGATGAAGTTAAAATGAAAATTAAGTTGGACTTAATTCAGATTAGATGATCAATTAATTAGAATTGTTTGACTCAATCTTAATGAGAGAACAAGAAATTGATGAATAGGATTCATCATAAAGGAAAGAATTTTATGGTCAAGCGAGAGACCTTTTGTACATGTGATGTACATATAAATTGGATACCCAATTAGGCTTGATTCATGTGACGGATGGCTTAGATTAATTAAGATTTGATTAGATTAATAATATGATATTTAATTAGGTCCATATGATGGCATGATTTGATTCATAAAAATCCAATTGAACCAAGGGTTGAGATCGTACCACATGGAGAATGGATCCATGTTATATGATGGACATGACCCATCTCCATATCATGGAGGAGGGAACATTCATAATGTTGACATCATCATGAATAAAAGAAGTAACCTCCTCTTCATGAATAAGAGGAGTAACCTCCTCTTCATGAATAAAAGGAGTGAGATGCCCCATTAGAAATATAAGCCTAACTTCTTCTTTTTCTCTCTCTTAGATGCCTAACAATCACTTTCTCTTTCTAAAGCATCCTTCTCTCTCTAGGATGTCCCTTTCTCTCTTTGAATGGGTGAAAGTCTCTCTCTCACATCCCTCTTTCTGGATGGTTGAAGAAAGGCTTTCTCTCTCTTCATGGTTGATCAAGATTTGATCTTGATCAAGAAATCTTTCCTTTCTTTATTGATCAAGATTTGATCTTGATTAAGAAATTATTTTCTTTAATAGAACAAGATTTGATCTTTATCAAAAAATCTTTTTCTCTCTTGATTGATCAAGATCAAAATCTTGATCAAGAAATTGTTCTCTCTGATTTGGGAAATCAATTGAAGAATAAATAAGGTTCTAGTATCCCTTGCTAGAAGGTCATCATCATCTAATCCTGTGAGGACATCATCAGTCTTCATCCCCAATAAAGAACATAGGTATAATCTATTGTTTAATCATATGCAATTTCTTGTTAACTGAATTTATTCCCTAAGGATCTTGGGCTTTAGAAATTAAATTTATATTTAATTTATTTTTCACTGCTTGATATATAAATTTGATTCATACAAAATATACAAAATTTCTTACAAGTGGTATCAGAGCCACCTAAGGTATCAAATTCAGTTAATAGCCACCTCAGGCTTCAAATTAGTTAATTTGAAAGATTACCTGAGTTCTAGTTTTCATATACATAGATATTAATTTTATAAATCTTATCATATGATGAAGATTAAATATTTAATAAGTTTATTATATGATAATAAATGTAATTATTTAGATTTGATCATGCTAAAAATTAAAATTATGATTTATGTGTGATATAATCATAAAAGCTAAAATTTAATATATCATGTTTAAAATTTGATTTTGACAAGATAAATAACATGATTAAAATCTAAAATAATTATATTGATAAGATTAAATATTTAATAAGTTTATTATATGATAATAAATGTGAATTATTTAGATTTGATCATCTTAAAAAAATTAAAATTATAATTTATGTGTGACATAATAAGACTAACATATCAGGTTTAGAATTTAATTTTGATATGATAAATAACATGATTAAAATCTAAAATAATTACATCATGATAACGTGATAATCAAGATTAAAATTAAAATTTTAAATTTTGACATGTTATCATGATCATTGTTGATAGGGATGTTATGATAGAGACCAATTAGGATTTTCATGTGATGAAAATTAATTTATCATAACAAATATGATAAGATAAATATTTAAAATAATTATTATAAAATATTTGACACTTATCATAAATCCCTAATCACTATCTTATCTTATCATAATGTGTAATAGATGATAAGATTTAGAAAAATTAGAGTTAACCATATCATTGCTTGATCCTATGATCCTAAAATTGGTCTAATCAATTGGGTTTAACTACATTGGTGTCTTAGAAAAGTGCGATCATGGTTTTTAATTGCTTCGTTCGCTACCTGGGAAAACTCATTCAATGGGATCGAAGGGTTGCTAAATAGAACCCCATTATCAGCTGATCTTCCATTATTAAGGAAAGCTCTAAATTGATTAGATCAATAGGGTTAATTAGGATGGTAGAATTGATTTGGTCACATGATTAGGGTTCCTAAATTAGATAGTGATCAGGATCCTATTTGATTAGGAGTCCCAATCATAAGATTTGATCTTATAAAATTTAGGTTAATTAAAATTAATCTAAAATTAACATATATGATATGAACCAAGCATGATACAAATGTTGTACATGCATGATGAGACCTAAATGCATAAAATCTCCATGAATGTTAAGTCCTTATGCCTTCCATTGTTCACATGATACAAAATCATTAGGTCATGAGATTTATTGTGCCAAAGCCAAGGTCGAGTGTACCTATAAGGAGTTGATTGAAAAACAATGGGTTGACTTAACTAGATTAGCTGGCATAATTGGCCAAAGTCAGAGTCAGTCTAATCTAAAGGCAAAGTTTAGGGTGATAACATGTGGCTGTGATTGATAAGGCAATGTCCCCTATATGATCTATGAGTCACATTTGATGTGATTAATGAATATCTATCTAAATTGGCTTACTAAGATTTGTTGTGCCAAAGCCAAGGTCAAAGCCCACTAAGAAATTATTTGATAATTTTTTAAGATTAATAGAGAGGGCTATTAAGCTCAATAAAATAGTGGAAGTAATTGATTTAATTAAAATTTTAAAATTACCATATTAAATCAATGATTGCATTCATAATAATTGATTCATTCTATTTTCTATACAGTTGTAAGAGACATCATGAGTGTGAACATTAACATTAGAGGTAACCTAGAGTCAACAAGCTGATCAGACCCAATTTTCCTGATTGGCTAAGGAATGTAGCTAAGAAAAAATATCACTTATGTGGCAAGGATGGGCACTGAAAGCGTAACTGTAGGGCTTATTGGGCCAGCCTGAAGGATGAGAAGCATAGGGATGCTTCTACATCATGTGCGTAAATATTAAGATGTTTTCTTCTATTACTTCTTATTCCAATTGGGTATTGAATACCGATTGTGGGTCTCATATTTGTATTAATATAGAGATGATAAGAAAGTAGAAAATTAGGGAAAAATGAAGTGATCCTACGCATAAAAATGGAGCTAAGGTTGTTGCATTAGCCGTAGAAATTTGTTCTTTATCTTTGCCCATAGGGCTTGCAATTGAACTTAGTAATTGTTACTATGTTTCAAATATAACAAAGAATATTATATCCGTTTCATGTTTAGTAATGGATGGGTATTCATTTGAAATAAAGATATTTATATTTTTCGAAATAAAATGTTCTTTGGTTCTGTTGAATTGTTCAACAGAATTTATGTTTTTAATCTTCAAGCCCCTATTCTCAATATTGAATCAAAAAGATTAAAATCAAATAATTCTAGGGACTCATACCTATAGCATTGTCGTCTAGGCCATGTAAATGAAAAGCATTTAACCAATTTATATAATTATGGATACTTGGGCTCATTCAATTGGGAATTATTTGAGGAATGCGAGTCATTCTTATTTGGCAAGATGATCAAGTCACCTTTTACTAAAAAAGGTGAGTGAGCAGCTGAATGTTTGGGTTTAGTACATACGGATGTATATGGATCCATCAATATTCAAGCCATAGGAGGTTTTTCTTATTTCATCACATTCATAGATAACCATAGTAGATATGGTTATGTGTATCTGATGAAGCACAAATCTGAAGCCTTTGAAAAGTTCAAAGAATTTAGATGTGAAGTAGAAAAATAAACTAGCAAAAGTATTAAGATACTTCGATCAGATTGAGATGGTGAATACTTGAGCCATCAGTTCCTAGATTATTTGAAGGAGAATAATTCTTTCTCAATGGACTCCTCCTGGTACACCACAATACAATGGTGTGTCAGAAAAAAGAAATCATACACTATTAGACATGGTACATTCGATGATGAGCCTTGCAGATCTCCTAAAATGTTTTGGGGTTATGCGCTAGATACTACCAAATATACCCTAAATCGAGTTCCATCTAAATCGGTCAAGTCCACTCCATATGAGATATGGTGTGGAAAGAAATCATCCCTTAATCATTTAAGGGTTTGGGGCTGTTACACTTATGTGAAGCGTAATGAATCAGACAAGCTTGAAAGATAAAATGAATTTTTGGGTATCCAAAACAAACAAAAGGATATTACTTCTACCATCCTCTAGAGCAAAAGGTGTTTGTCTCAAGAAATGCTTCATTTTTAGAAAATGAGATAATTTCAAAGGGTAGTGGAAGTAAGATTGAACTTAGTGAAGCTCAAGAACCATAAATTGATAAAGACCGATTAGATGGAATGAAGCATGCTGAATGCAGTGGGAGTTGAGCTAAAGACTCAACCACATTCAGGCAGCCATTGCATGAGTCTCTATCAGGAGAGGTAAAGCAACAGGTAGCTCGAAGTACACACCAGCTACGTAGATCTAGTAGGACAATTCACATCCCTAAGAGATGCATTTTTTATAGAGAATGATGAGCCTACCAACTACAAGAAGGTAATGTCTAACATTAACTCCATGAGATGGCTTGAGGCCATGAAATCTGAAATGGACTTTATGTATGACAACTAGGTATGGACCTTGGTTGATCCACCTGAAGGGATAAAACCCATTGGGTGCAAATGGGTTTTCAAGAAGAAGATCGACATGATGGTAATGTGATTACCTATAAAGCAAGGCTAGTGAAAAAGGTTATAAGCAAAGACAATGTTTTGACTTTGATGAAACTTTTCACCTATAGCCATGCATAAGTCCATAAGGATTTTGCTTGCAATAGCAGTATATTTTGACGATGAGATCTGGCAGACGGATGTCAAGACCATCTTCCTAAATAAAATTTAAAGAAGAATGTGTATATGACACAGCCAAAGGATTTTAAATCCATAGATCCTAAGAAAGTTTGTAAGCTACAAAGGTATATTATGGACTTAAGCAAGCATCTACAAGTTGGAACATCCGATTTGATGTGACAATCAAAAAGTTTGATTTTATAAAAATAAGGATGATCCATGTGTATACAAGAAGGTTAGTGGGAGTGATATTATTTTCTTGATATTATATGTGGATGACATATATTAATAGGAAACAATTTATCCTTGCTTAAAGAAGTGAAGGATTGGTGTCAGATAAATTCTTCATAAAAGATTTGGGAGAAGCAGCCTATATACTAAGTATAAAGATCTATAAAGATAGATCTAGGAGGTTGTTTGGATTGACCCAATCCACGTACATAGATAAGATGCTAAAGCAGTTTAGCATGGACAAATCCAAGAAGAAATTCTGATAATGTCGCATGGGGTAAATCTCTCCAAGGACATAAGTCCTAAGATCCAAGAAAAGAGAAAGCACATGGATAGGATACCATACGCATTAGCGATAGGATCCATCATGTATGCGATGCTATGTACAGCACTACAAGAAAAAAAAATATTACGACGCCCAAATGCGTTGCTAATGCATCGCTAAACATGCTATTGCGACGCATTAGCGACGCAATGACTGCGTCACTGAGAATATCGTCGCAACCACAATTTGTCGCAATTGCATCGCAAAACAGCGACTCTCTGCAACGCAGAGATGCATCGCAATATTGCGACGCACCAAAATGCGTCGCTAAATTAAAAACTAAATTTTAATATTTAAATATTAATATTAAATATTGTGACGCATTCAATTACGTCGCAATATTACGACGCATTTAGCTGCATCGCAATATTTAATAATAATATTTTAAATATAATAGCGACGCAATATTAGTCGCTAATGCATCGCTAATAAAAATTTTTTAAATATTGCGATGCCAGGTCACTGCGTCGCAATATTTATTAATAATATTTTAGATATATTAGCGATGCAATTTTAGTCGCTAATGCATTGCTAATTTTTTTAAAAAAATATTGCGACGTCAGATCGTTGTGTCGCAATATTTAATAGTAACATTATGAAAAAATTAGCGATGCAATTTGAGTCGCTAATGCATCGCTAATTAATTTTTTTTAAAATATTGCGACGCTAGCTCATTGCATCGTAATATTTAATAATAATATTTAAAAATATTAATGATGCAATTGCAGTCGCTAATGCGTCGCTAAATAAATATTTTTTTAAAAAAATAAAAATTTAAAAATTAAAACGGTTAATACAATTTCGTTACATTTAAATATTGATCGAAACATTCTTCACTCATATTGATCCAAACAATAATCATTCAATTTACAAAAATAATAATATATTAAAATTTTGTTTTCATGTACAACATATAAAAAGAAAAAAAATACATCAAGAATCTGAGCGATCACGTGGAGGCTGTGGAGGCTGGAGACTGCGACAAGCGGCTAACCATATCCCGCAAATGATGCATCTCATCTCGCATGTCTGCAATCTCCTGATCCCGGCCGCGCATACGATCCTCGAAATTCTGCTCGACCTCCTGCCGAACCTCCTCTGCAATAGATCTCCGAAGGTCGTCTAAACGCTCGGAGGAATATCACCAGAAACTCGCGAGCTGGAGGCCTGATGGGGAAAATATGTAGAAGCTCTAGTGCCCAGACCATAGACCCTGCGGTCTCGCGGCTGGGCACCAACAGCCTCCAAAAACACACGACTCTCCTCTGCTGAGAGTTCGACGGGCGTCTCCCATCAGTAGAGTCGACCTGCGATGCCTGGGAGCGAAGCTCCTCGACTCGTGTCTTTAAATTATGAAATCAACAATAAATGAGTTAATAAATTTCTTGAAATAAAATTTTAGAAATTAAACAGATACTACATAAATCTAATTTCTTACCGCAACCTCCCGTGATCGCGTGTCGACCCAGGAACCGTCCCTCCTGGTGTGTGTCGCCCTGAATAGACGAAACTCACCAGGATCTCCGCCCTCCTGCTCAGACTATAACAATAAAAAAATTGATATTAATAAAATATTTGTAAATAACTAAATAGTAATTAAAATATTTATGTTTTCTTACCATACGCCGTCTGTGCTCCTGAATCGAAATGGAGCCCGAAGTATGGCGGGAGAGACCCGTGCCAGGACCGCCCTTCTCAGATCGGCGGTTCGTGCTGGCTGATGCGGACCTCCTGCGCCAGCCATCGGACTGCCAGCCTACTGCCACTCGTGCCAAATACCCTCTGGCACGTGCGCAGGACTGACCCGATGACCTCCAACGATGAAGCATGTCGGAGTATCGGCGTCCCGTCAAGAGCCTCCCATGCTGCCCTAATGGCATCATGGCTGGCAGGATCCCACGTAAACTTTTTCTGCATTAAAATAAACAGTTAGTTTCTGAATTTATTAAGATTAAGAAATTTTATATCAGTGATAAATTGTATTTAATAAGTTTACCTGAAACTCAGAAAAATAAAACTCCCTCGTGGCTGGAGATACGTGGCGCCAATCGTAGCCACTGGGATCTGCACGCCTCTGAAATACGGTGCTGATGTGGCTGGATACATGATGCTGCTCAATAAATCTATTAAAAAATGCATGTTTATAAGTAATTGACTTAAAAACATAAACTATATTTTTAATTAGTATATACTTACAGCCCCTGAGCATCAAGTCGAATTTCTATTTATTGCGTCGCTAATGCCTCGCTAATTTGGCATTATGAATTTCTTTTAAAATATTGCGACGCATTAATTGCATCGTTAAATATTTTTTTTATTACTTTACTGTTTTTGCATCGCTATTACGTCGCTAATTAACATATTTATTTTTAACAAAACATACGATGCACTGGATTGCGTCGCAATATTTTTATTTCATAATACTATTTTCTTAAAATAAATTTTATTTAAATTAATTGCGATGTAATTATTGCGTCGCTAAATTTAAAAATAATTTTTATATTTTTCTAGTTTATTGCGTCGCTATTTAAAATAATTAAGTTTTTTAAAAACATTGCGACGCACTATTTGCGTCGCAATATTTTTTTTCATATTAATATTTATAAAAATTAATTTCATTTAAAATAATTACGATGCAATTAGTGCATCGCTAAATTAAAATTAATTTTTACAATTTTCTGGTCTATGTGTCGCTAATGCGTCGCTATTTAAAATTATTATGTTTTTCAAATATATTGCGATGCACTGAGTTACGTTGCAATATTTTTATTTCATAATTATATTTTATAAAAAATTTTTTATTAATATTTATGATGCAATTTTTGCATCGCTATATTAAATATATTTTTTCTCATTTTATGTTTATTGCATCGCTAATGCGTCGCTATTTAACATAATTAATTTTTTTAAAAACATTATGACGCACTTAGCTGCGTCGCAATATTTTATTCCTTTAAAATATTTAAAAAAATACATTTTATAAATATTACGATGCATTTTGTGTCGCTAAATTTAAAAATTATTTTTTAAATTTATGGTTTATTGAGTTGCTAATGCGTCGCTATTTGCGTCGCAATGTTTTTTGACGCGGAGGCACCGCAATGTAGTCGCAATTTTAGCGACGCATCTTTGCGTCGCTAAAATTGTGTCGCTATTTCATTATTTTCTTATAGTGAAGGTCTAATATTTTTTATTCTTTTAGTATCACGAGTAGATATCAGGAAAACCTAAGTGAGAAATATTGGATGGAAGGAATATCCTTAAGTACTTGCAAAGGACTAAGAATATGCTCTTGATTTATGGAGGACCCGACCTTATAGTTCGAGGTTATACGGATTCTAGTTTTTAGTCTAATAGAGATGATTGTAAATCAAATCAGGTTATGTGTTCATACTCAATGGTGGTGTAGTCAGCTTGAAGAGTTCTAAGCAAGAGATGACTACAGACTTTATAACTAAGCCGAGTACATCGCAGTATTAGATGCAATTAATGAAGCAGTTTGAATCAAAAAGTTCATAACTGAACTTAGATTGGTTCATGCATTGTTAATCCAGTACTCCTGTACTTGATAACAATATAGCTATTGCACAATCTAAGAAGCTAAGGTCTCATCAGAGGTCCAAACATGTACTCAGAAGATATCATGTAATTAGAGAAATCATTGGATGAAATGATATAAAAAAAGAACGAGTCCCCACGGATAATAATATTATCGATCCGTTCACTAAAGTCCTGCTGCAGCAGAAGCATGATGGTCATACTGAGTCACTTGGTATTGGATATATGGGTAATTGGCTCTAGTGCAAGTGGAAGATTGTTAGTATGTGCCCTAAATCCAATTGGATTAGATACTGGTTTGTACATATTTCTTTATAAATGCAAATCAAATTTATTGGTTTCTTTATCTATCCAGGTGTAATTATATATATATAGATATATTTTACCTGTAAGATAAAGTTCAAAAGAATGTGAACTATGCATATGAAATTTGTAATAGAGATTACAAATTGTGAGATTCAAATGCACGTTATGGTTTGATTCTTTAAATTTTCTAGTCGATGTATAGATGGGACTGAACACCATCAAATACCGTGAGACTAGCATACATTGCATATCCTCACCTTGTGATGGGTAGCTGATCTCACAAGCTGATGTATGGAGATACTTGGATAGGTGTGTGAATGCTCGTTATTGTAACGATGCATTGGTTGACCCACACTGAGATCCCATATGGATATTCTATATAGTGTCGATGTTGATCTCTAATAATGGTGGTGCGAGTGATCCTTTGACTTAAGATCTTCATTACATCTCATGTGTGGAATGTCATGCTTTGATGACATACACACGTCGCTCTAGCCATGAATGGCAAATATGGTATCGGTTGGGTATGACATAAAGCACATAAAGATGGTGTTTAATCAAGATAGGATTCGTCTTCCTTGATAGAAAGGGTTATGTCCCACGGCCACTTGGTAGATTAAATTGACAGTTAAATCCTTGCAAGGTTGAGTTGGAATTCAAAATGGTTTCAAAGTTCAAATTCATATGAGTTAATTTTTCTGAGATCAAGTAGATAAAGATCAATTACATGTTGACATTCCATACCACTGATTGATCTAGGATATGTGACGAAGGGATTGAATCGTACTGGTAACCGTTCATGGACAGGTATTGATGACCATGTCAACAAAATCCTTAACACTTGGGTGGTACGATGCTTTGCTAGAAGCCGCTCATGATCTATAATCATAGATTCTTTGACTTAATCAAGGAGTTGATTTGGTTAAAGAATTGACTTGGAAAGATGTTTATCAAAGTCATCCCTAGGGTCAATTAAGGGACATGATTATTACCAATGGGTCACACGCATTAAGGAGATTTTGGATGAATTAAAATGAAAATTAAGTTGGACTTAATTCAGATTAGATGACCAATTAATTAGGATTGGGTTTGACTCAATCTTAATGAGAGAATATGAAATTGATGAATCGGATTCATCATAAAGGAAAGAATTTTATGTTCAAGGGAGAGACCTTTTGTACATGTGATGTACATATGAATTGGATACCCAATTAGGCTTGGCTTAGATTAATTGGGATTTGATTAGATTAATAATGTGGTATTTAATTGGGTCCATATGATGGCATGATTTGATTCATGGAAACTTAATTGAACCGAGGGTTGAGATCGTGCCACGTAGAGAATGGATCCATGCTCATATGATGGACATGACCCATCTCCATGGAGGAGAGAACATTCATAATGTTGGCATCATCATGAATAAAAGGAGTAACCTCCTCTTCATGAATAAAAGAGTAACCTTCTTTATGAATAAGTAACCTCCTCTTCATGAATAAACAGAGTAAGAATAAGAGGAGTAACCTCCTCTTCATGAATAAAGAAGAGAGATGCCCCATTAGAAAGATATACCTAACTCCTCTTTTTCTCTCTTGAATGCCTAACAACTACTTTTCTCTTTAAAGCATTCTTTCTCTCTCTAGAATGTCCCTCTCTCTCTGAATGGGTGAAAGTCTCTCTCTCACATCCCTCTTTCTTGGATGGTTGAAGGAAGGCTTTCTCTCTCTTCATGGTTGATCAAGATTTGATCTTGATCAAGAAATCTTTCCTTTCTTTATTGATTAAGATTTGATCTTGATCAAGAAATTAATTTCTTTGATAGATCAAGATTTGATTTTTATCAATAAATCTTTTCTCTCTTGATTGATCAATATTTGATCTTGATCAAGAAATTGTTCTCTCTCTTGATTTGGGAAATCAATTGAAGAAGAAAAGAGGCGCTAGCATCCCTCGCTAGAAGGTCATCATCCAATCCTTGGAGGACATCATCCAAAGATCTCTGCGTGGATCACCGTTAGAGGCCGGACGCGTGGACGGCTAGTGGTAAATCTTTTACCGGCTTCATCGGTCTTCATCCCAATAAAGAACACAGGTATGATCTATTGTTTAATCCTATGAATTTGTTCTTTGAGAATTAAATTCGTATTTATTTTATCTTCCACTGCTTGATATATGAATTTGATTCATATAAAATATACAAAATTCCCTATAATAGGAGCACGGGCATAGATCTCCCTCCAGATATAGGAGTCGGCTGAATCTGGGCACCCAAACTTTAGGTCCCATAGTGAGCTCTCATAACTCTGCTCCACAAATAGTTGAGCTAAGCAAGCGAGAGGAAGGGTGAGTAACGGAGCACACGTAGCGATAGAGTAAGAATGTGTCGACTGTGGCGAGACGTGGCTTCGATGGTGAGTGCCCTCGACTCCTCGAGCCTTCTGGAGGGTTGTTTCTTTCGGCATCGGTGGTGAGTGCCCTTGAGCCTTCTGGAGAGTCATTTTTCCTTTTTTTTTTTTTTAAGAAAGCAAACTTATGGTACCAGAGCGATGGAGGGGTTGCTTTAAAAATAAGAGCAGGTTTAAAGTAGAGGGAGGTCCAGCAAATAAGAGGACCAATCAGAATAAAAATTTTGTAATTAAAATATTACTCTTTTTAAAAGTTTATCTATCAATTTTCTTTTGGAATATTTTTTAAAATATTGGGCAATTTCTCTATACGGGATGTGGGTTGAGATAGATTGGCAAGGAACTGTTAAACAAGTTGATGAATATGTAAGTTTGATTTTGGGATTTTGTTAAGACTTAAGAAATGATCATGATGATGTAATATTCAAACAAGAGTAATATATATTGTTTTTGGTGAGAAAATATCAAATTTTGAAGTAAAAATTTTATCAAAAAAATGTTTGGCAAAATCAAAGTTATCTAGATTCCTAAGAGATATCGTATAATTGATTTTTTCCCTAATAATAATCTAAAATAAATTCAAATGTTTAAATTTTGAAACCTTTATATTTGTAAAATAAAATTTATTTTTATTTATAATAATTTATTCTCTTACATGCACTTTATGTAGATTTTAGTTGATAATAAATTAAATAAAAAGGTTTCATTAAGGTTAAAAAAAGAAATATATATAAATACAACATGTCATCCGAACAAGAGATGTAAATGGGCATGCCTATCAAAATTATTAAAAATTTCAAAGTGCAAACTTTAGAATTTACTTAGAATGTTGTAAAATTAAACCTGCAAGCTAACCTTGCTTCATCTCTATCTATTTAATGATTAACAAATTCATTTATTCATTGTTTGAAGTCCATCCTCCAACTAAGGTTTAAGTACCAAAATTTATTATTTTAAATAATTCTCATTGTCAAAAATATTAGCTTATCAAGAAGGTTAAAGTTTTCATGTTATATGAATACTTAAACTGAAATAGAAAAGTATTAGGAGTAATTGAAAGAGCCCCCTTTCTTTGCTGGCTTATTTCCTAAAGATCTTACCACTCCGGGGATGGGATGTTTGAATTTTGTGAACTGTAACAGTAACGATGGATTGGTTGACGCCGCTGCTGCAAATCTAGACATCAACATACGCGGCCGGTGTTCCCGTCGTGTACCACCACCAGGCTGTGGTCGGTGATCAGGCGATCGGCTATGGTCAAACAATTGGGTAGTTCGGAGATCGGCTCATCCAGGAAGAAAATGAACGAGTCTTCTTTAAGTTGATGGTTGGATCAAACCCATGTGGAACTGTGTGGCTCAATTAACCCAGATCAGTTTTAATTTAATGGAATCAAAAGATCATTTCATGTTCTTGATTGGGTTTGATCAAATAAATCTAAACGTTCGTGGAGGTTGTAACAGAATTAAGTTTTGTTGAATCAACCAAGAGTTGGATTTAAGGAGATAAATCAAAACCAACCTGAGTTCTAATTGCTAAATGGGCTCGATTTAATTCCTTGAATCAACTTGATTCCTATGAATCAATAAATCTGAACCAGAAATTGGATGGGTTTAAATATTCTGAATCAATTGAAGGGCTGGGTCGAATTCATTATGCTAGACTCAACCCATTGTTTTTAATCAACCCAAACCCACAAATTAACATATTGGATCTTGACCATTTAGGTTGCGCCTGATAGCATTGGAAATGAACTAGACGAACATAATGATAATTTTATATAATTATAAATTTTAATAAATTAATTAATTATTTATATTTAATTATAGATGATTAATGATTGATTTGATTTGATTGAGAATATTAAATTAGATTAGTGATCCAAGGTAGAAATTGTATACCTATTATTATGCAATATGTTTCATGTCTTATATGCCTGCATATATCATGGATTTATTATTAATTTTTTAACATATTTTAATTGTACATATGGTTTATTTGTGAAGTTGTTATACATATTGGGTATATTATTTAGGATATAAAATGAATTTAGCTTTGATTTAAGATATATGAGTATGATATGTTGAGATATGTTCTTTTGGATATGGTATGATGATGACTTGATGGATATGTATTGTGATAACATGATCGTGTGGATTAGTTACTAAGATATGACAGTAGTAGCATCGGGTAAAGGTAGTTTGGCCGAAAGAAGCTGATGTAAATTAGTTATGGTTTGTAAATGTGACATAGCTAGGTTTGAAATACCTGATATTAATGATTTACTATTGATACATAGTACTAGTTCTAACAGGATTGGTCAAATGATCGATATCGGGAGAGGACTGAAGGCCAAGTGAGAATTGAAGGCCGAGAGCTGGTATACAACTAATCATGGATTATTGACTAAGTTTAATACACTTGATACTAGTATATGAGAACCAACTTATGCGTGCATATATCGATAAGTTAGGTTGTTAGACATGGATTATTGGCATGAGGATTGTTAGCATGTATCATTAGTATGTTGATGTGTATGTGAGTGGCTCAGTCCAATGCTATGAATGGATGAGATTGTGAATATGATGTTTACTGTTGATACGTGGTATTAATTCTCTCAAGATTAGCCTAGATCGGTGGCACCAAAAGAGGGCTAAAGGTTGAGAGCCGATGCACAGCTAGTCATGGACTGTTGATTATGTTTAATTGTTGGGCACTAGTATAATAACCAACTTGTACATATATGTATCGCCAAGTTAGGTTGCCATACACAAACTATCGATATAAGGCTCTCAGTATATATCTTTAATGTGGATGATTGTGATGTGGATATAGAAATGTTGGTGATTTTAGTATTTGGTGTGGCTTGTGTTGGTATTTATTTAATTTCATGATTTTGCAACTAGTTGGATATGCTATGTTACTTTTTGTAAAAAAATATTTTGTTATATACCTTAAATTTTTTTGGTATATCGATGATGGTGTGTGTAAAATTTTATTGAGCTTTTAGCTCATTATTTTTTTTCATTACCATATTTCAGAGGATGATGATGGCGCTTACTTATTGGATTCTGATTTGGGCACTGAACATCAAAAGAGAGATTAGTATATAGTTTTTTTTTATTTAATATTGTAGATTGATATGTACTAAGAGATTGATATTCAAATTTTTGTGACAACATTTTTGAGATATATAACATTTGGTTTTTGTAAATAGTTTTATGACATTGCTTATGTTAGGGTTTAGTAGGCTTTGTACATTCTTAGGGTTCATATTAAAAATATGCGGCTGTATTGCAACGTTTTTAGATTGGGGTCTAAAACATGGGGCCGTATTGCGACGTTTCTAGATCGAGCTCTACATCGAAGGACATAATAGTTAGGATGGCCATCTAGGTGGTTAAATGTCGATGCAATGGTGGGAGAAAATAGGGAGAGAGTATCACAAGAATGTTAGATAGCTACACGAACTTGCACGATATGGCTGGCCAAATAAATCATTGTAAACTTGAATCTTTGTATTTTGTGAACAATTGGGCAAGTGAGTTGGAAATGTCACTGTCATGTAAAATATTGGCTAGGATGGTATCACTTTACAGAAAAAGGAAGGGAAAGAGAAAATTCTTAACATAATTTTATTAATGTAATAAAAAATTATATAAGAGGTGAGTTAAAAAATTATATAATTATAAATTTATGCTTATTACTCTATTCGCTTGTTGAGGCATGCATTTTTCTACATAATAAAGCTACCCAAATCTGTAAGATTATGCAATGCCCCTTCTCTCCCCTCTTTCTCCCCTCAAAACATAAAAAAAAAGAAGAAGAAGAAAAATAAAGAATATCACAAGAATGTTAGAAACGAATAGAGTAGCATCAACTTGTGCGCTATCACTGGTCAAATAAATGTCATTGTAAAGAGGAATCGTTGTATTTTGTGAACAACATGGTAAGTGGGTTGGAAACGTCGCTGACATGTAAAATATTAGGATAATATCACTTCTCAGAAGAAGGAAAGGAAAAGAGAATCCTGAACCTAATTTTATTAATATAATAAAAAATATATGTACTAAAGTTACACAAATCAATTAAGGATTATAGGATGCATATGTGGCCGGTAGAGATCGTACTCAACCATTAGGGTGGCCATTCAGGCGATGAAAGGCTGGTGCAACAGCCCAAAACTTAAAAAAAGGGTATCACGCACGTTATGACAAGGTTAAAATAGCGTCAACTTGCACGTTATGATTGGTCAAATAAATGTCACTGTTTAAAAATCTTTGTATTTTATGAACAACTTGGCAAGTGGGTTGAAAATATCATTGTCACATAAAATATTAGGATGGTATGACTTTACAAGAAAAGGGGAGGGAAAGAGAAAATCCCGAACCTAATTTTATTAATATAATAAAAAATTATATGAGAGATCAGGTAAAAAAACCTATATAATTACAAACTTATGCATAATGCATTATTCATTTATTGAGGAATGCATTTCTCTACGTACTAATGTTACCCAAATTCACTGCAAGATTATGCAATGCCTCCTCAATAAAAAAAAAAAAAGAAAAAAAAAGAAGAAAAGGTATCACAAGAATGTTAGATAAGGCTAGCATTAATTAACTTGCTTGGTATAACTGGCCAAATAAATGTTACTGTAAAGAGAAATCTTTGAATTTTATGAACAAAAGAATTTCTAACTTAATTTTATTAATATAATAAATATATATATATATACTAAAGTTACATAAATCCGTCGTAGAATTATAGGATGCATACGTAAATGGTGGAGATCGTATTCGACTATTAGGGTGGCCATTCAGATGATGAAAGGCC
>UESW01002005.1:86592-131235 GCA_900491605.1 Calamus simplicifolius | reverse complement strand
TGACATCTCTGAACGTAGAGCTCGATATGGCATTGCCAATATCGTTGAAAATGGGGGAGCAGGGAGGAGCCATGTAGATGAGAGCTTGCAAGCACGGAGGCGGATATTACCACATGATGATGACTCGGATGTTGTAGTTTCAAGGATGATAGGGAAGCAATCATAATGCAATTGCTTGATCCAAAGAATACGCGGCGTTGCGTGATCTCGATAGTTGGAATGGGTGGTCAGGGCAAGACCACACTAGCTAAAAAGATTTACAATACCAGTGAAATCAAGAGAAACTTTGAGATATATGTGTGGATATCTGTTTCTCAGGATTACGATGTGAAGGAGATTTTGAAGAAAATCATGAGGAAAGTAACAGCAATTTCCAAGGAAGAACAGGATAGGATGGACGAAGATGACTTGAAAGAAAAGCTGCATGAGTTCTTGAACGACAAAAGATATTTGATTGTAATGGATGATATATGGAGCACAGAAGTATGGGAAAAAGTTGTGCCAGCCTTTCCAGATGCAAAGAATCGAAGTCGAATCATTTTCACGTCTCGCTTTATAGAGGTCGCAAAATCTGCTGATCCAGATACCCTCCCTATGAGTTGAGGTTTTTAGATGGACAAGAGAGCTGGGAACTGTTTTTTTAGGAAGGTTTTTCCAAATCAAGATGTTAAACCAAGCTGCCCTGAAACTTGGTGACATTGGGTCAAGAACTTGTGAAAAGATGCGGTGGTTTACCTCTTGCTCTTGTTGTACTGGGAGGCCTTCTATCGAAAAAAGATAAAAATCCCATTGTGTGGACCAAGGTGAAGAATAGCTTGACATGGGAGGTAAGCAAAGATGGCAAACAATGCTTAGATATACTGGCTTTGAGCTTATGAAGACTTGCCATGTGACTTGAAATCATGCTTTCTCTATCTAGGCTGTTTTCCTGAGGACTCGGAGATCAGAGCTACTAAACTTATCAGGTTATGGACTGCAGAAGGTTTCATTCCGCCAAGAAACAGGGAAGCTTTAGATGAAACAGCGGCAGACTACTTGGAAGAGTTGGTACAGAGGTGCATGTTCAGGTGGTGAAAAGGAGGTCTGATGGGAGCGTGAAGATCTTCAGAGTTCATGATCTCATTCGTGATTTGTGCTATGGAAGCAAAAGAGGATCGCTTTCTCGATGTTCATAGCACTGAAGATCAGACAGCCTCAAGTGCTTCGCGCCGTGTGGCTTATTCCACTACAGTGCTGAGGTACTGGAGTCTCTGAATTATTCTTCTCGATACCTGCGCACTCTTTTAGGCTTCAATGTGTATGCAAGCAATCATCTTGAGAATCTGAGGCTACATGGTCTGAAGTTATTGAGAGTGATTGATCTGGAAAGGGCGCCGCTCTGGGAGCTGCCCAAGGAAATCAAAAGCATAATGCATTTGAGATATTTGGGCCTGAGACATACCCATATATCAAAGCTTCCTGCAACCATAGCAGAACTTTGCTTTCTAGAAACTCTTGATGTAAGGAATACTGCTGTCCGTATACCTGGTGCATTGTGGAAGATTCGAACACTAAGGCATGCGTGCTTAAGCCACGGTGGCGGAAGACTAAGAAATATTTGTGCTGCAGAGAATTTGCAGACCTTGAAGGGAATCCGCACTGGATCATGGATTGGGAGGGATCTGCCACAACTGACCAAACTTCGGAACCTGGAGATAATTCATGTTTCAGATTCAGATGAAACGACGTTGTCCAATTCACTCAGGAAACTAAGTTGTCTAGTTTATTCAAATTCAAAATATTTTCGATCCCTGTGGACATCATTCCGGCCCTATCGGGTCATGCGAACCTTCATGCTTTGGATCTAAGTGGACAATTTCAAAGAGGCAACACTACCAAACAGCAACGAATTCCCTTCGAACCTCACCAAGCTCACATTGCAGAACTCTGCTCTAGATGTGGATCCAATGGCTACTCTGGAGAACCTGCAAAACCTTAGGGTTCTTAGATTGTATTATAAGGCATATGCAGGGAACGAGATGGTTTGCTCTGCAGGTGGCTTCTTGCAGCTGCAACAGTTGGAGCTTGAATCTCTGACGGCACTGGAAAATTGGACTGTGGAGAAAGGGGCGATGCCTAGACTTAGACACTTGTCTATTAAAGTCTGTTTGGAACTGAAGAAGCTTCCACAAGGACTAAGATATGTCACTACGCTGAAGGAACTAGAGCTGATGGTTATGCCTGCAGCATTTTGTGATAGAGTTCGGGAAGATGATGGCCAGGATTGGTCTGCAATAAGTCATGTGCCCTCCATCACAATCATCGTACAATGATTTCTGACCCAGTTTATAATGCGTCAGAGGTAACCTTCCTGTTTCCTCATCACGAGGTTTTTATTTTCCTATTCTTGATGCATCGTGAGATTTCCTTCAGCTTCATTCGTTTCTTGATAGCACACAAGCGTCTTTCCAGTGCTCATGCATTTTGTTGATGGACCGCGGTTTCCCTTCCCACTCAAAGCTTTGAGTTGGAACTTCAACGAACAAACAAACCATTTTATGTTATACTATGAGATGCTTCTCTTCTATATGTAATGAAATAAGCTGTTAAAAATCATGATGTTTTATTTTATTTTATTATCTTTTCTACAAAAAGGGAGTCAATCCACCAATGTCATTGTATTCAACTTCAAGCGTTTGTTCTTGCAGCTTCATAGGCAATGTGCTTGCCCTTCATTTCACAATTCACAAAAAGGTTACAATAGTCCTGCAATCGATCTCTTTTAATTAACTCTGATTAGCCAATGACATTCGAAATCGTGAAAATTGTTTGAAGGGCTGAGATAGCCTCTGCGGGTGTCACTTTAGTTTTGGAACATTTCAATGGCCCTCCAAAGACATGTATATATAGACGACAGCTATAAGCTCTTCAATTCTTTGTAGTTCATGGTGGTCCAATCCGCCAACTAGTCATCTGGTTCAGGCTCTACCTTCAAAGTTTCAGTTGCCTAGAGACCTTGAGCTCAAGGATCCGTCTTGCTGCCAGTTTCCAAAACCATTTCTTTAGCACATTTATCAGGATTAGGTTCGCCAAGCTTCTCTCGCACGTAGGTATATTTCATTTGTTTTGCATCCTTAATGGTTCAGTGGCTATGGAATCAGTCATCAGGATCAGGTTCGAACATCCATTCATTATCTAGACGATCTTTAGGATCTGGCTTATTATGCTTATCAACCATAGAAGTTTCAGAAGAGGGCTCACTGTTGTCATAATGTAATCAACATGCATAACATCATTATGCATCGCTCGTGCACTCATCTGGGCCGGGTTCAGCCTGTTTATTTTCCTGATTATCTTTCAGCTTATCATCATCAGGATCAGTCTGATTGTTGTAAATGTTTTGCGGTCATCGATCAAAGAATGTTGCGTCGTTTCTTGGTGTGCCACCAACCCAGTAACAGAGGGAGCATTTAAGAAATGATTGTAGGCAGCAGCCACAGATGCATGATGCACTGGCGGTTACCAACGTATTAAACATTCCTGCTTTCAACCATTACTATCGCTGCTCTTCCTCATGATGACCAGTGATCTTGTTACCACTTAGGGTGTGACTTCTTGATTTTGTCCAGTCTAAGCTAGCAGATTCTTCATTCAATTCAAATCAATATAATTAGACAAATACAAGGAAATGTAACTATGCCCTCCTATCTATTAAAATCTTCCTAAGTGTATATGCTATGAGTGCCTGTTTACTTGGAGCAAAAAAGTCTGCATCATGCTCAGAGTACACCATGTGAGTCTGAAAGAAATAAACAACAAAAGAAGATGTAAGGCAGGACAAGTTTGATGAAATACAGTTTGAATCACAAAAAAAAAAAAATTATTTATCAAAATAAAGACATGGCAAGCTCAATTTCTGAAAATGAGTTACATACAAGTTGGTGCAACAGAGTTTTCTTTGATGCTCTCATATTTTCTAAATCCTTTAGGATCATCAGTTCAAAGGCTAAAGGTATCTCCTCCCCTTTGATTCTGCACCAAGGGAAACAAAATATCTAAAAGGCAAGTTAATGTAAGGAACGTTATCATTCTTGCAATCTGGTCATCCTTATTTCCACCAACTTTATTAACCTATAGGCAAATGATGTGATAAGATTTTTACCTTATTGAACCCTAGAATGCAATTAGGACTCATGCCTACATATCCTGCTAGAGCCATTTGAGTCATACGAAGTCAATGTTATAACTTAAAAGTTACTAGACTTTAAATCTCATATTCTCATCTTTCATATGAAAATTAAATTATGATATTTGTAATAATCTTAGATTATTAAGAATTAAATATTACTGCTTACATTATCATATCTAATTGCTAAACATGATAATATAAGATATCTGCATGATAATCTTAAATTATTAAAATAAATTATGATGAATGAAATGACCTCTTGGTTCAACCTCAAGACATGTTGCTTCGCTCATAGAGAACTTTCACCCATGGACAAACATCCAATTGGGTTGGGCAACATAGATGGCCAGTGCAAGCAAGCACTGTCAAGCCAATTGATACCCAAAACAATCCTGATAACTTATCAACCACCATCGGATGATGTTGCGGAAATCAGATTCAATAAACAAATCTAACAATAAACAAACAAAGGAACACCAAGAATTTACGTGGTTCGATCATGGTGATCTACATCCACGGGCAAGGCAAACAAATTCCATTATCAAAAAAGGAGGAGGTCAAAACATTACAGAAGTTTTCACACGTATATATATATGCCCCAAAAAATACTTCCATAAAATAAACCCTAGCGGACCGGTTTGGTCCGGTCTCAACAAGAATATCGGGTCGGGTCAAAAAACCCAGACCCGATATATAAAATTCAAGACATATTTAACAAATCTCCACCTTGGCTTGAATTTAACAAACTAGAAATCGAACATATTCTCCCAGCATCCCTAAGCCTACGTGAGCTAACTCGGTGTAGGAAACAAGGGATGCAACGAAAAAACATATCCACTTCAAGAAAAAATAAAAATAGAACTTTCATTCACCTCGCCACCAAGCCCCAGAAGGAGCAAACCTCAAACAAGCATGCCAATCAAGTCCAAGCAATGCTTAAACTTGTTGGCGGGAACTATCTTGGTCAGCATATCAGCAGGATTGTCAGCAGTATCTATTTTCATTACTGTAATATTTCTCTCAGTAAATGCCTCTCGAATAAAATGATACTTGATATCAATGTGCTTAGTCCTCTCATGATATGCTTGATTTTTAATCAAGCAAATAGCACTCTGATTGTCACAAAAGACAACTGAATTGTCTTCCTTCTTGAGCCCAAGTTTTGAACAAGATTTCATAACCAAATAGCTTCTTTTACTGCTTCTGCTGCTGCCATATACTCTGCCTCTGTTGTAGACAAAGCAACTGTTGACTGTAAAGTTGATCTCCAACTTATAGCCGAGCCAGATAATGTGAAAAGATAGCCAGTCAAAGATCTTCTCTTATCAATATCCCCGGCATAATCAGAATCCACAAATCCCACAACAGAAGTACAGTTAGAACTATTTCTATCAAACATTAGGCCCAATTTTGTGGAGCCTCTAAGATACCTAAGTATCCATTTCACTGCCTACCAATGGACCTTTCTAGGATGTGCCATATATCTGCTCACCACACTAACTGCCTGCGCAATGTCGGGACGAGTGCATACCATAGCGTACATCAAGCTACCAACTGCACTGGAGTATGGGACAGGAGACATTGCAGCCTCCTCGACCTCTGACTGAGGTGAATGTATAGCTGAGAGTCTAAAATGTGATGCTAAAGGTGTACTGACAGGTTTAGAGTTTTGCATGCCAAACTTCTCAAGTACCTTCTCAATATATCTCCTCTGTGAGAGATATAACTTACCTACTTTTCTGTCTCTCTGAATCTCCATTCCTAAGATCTTCTTGGCAGGACCCAGATCTTTCATTTCAAACTCCTTACTGAGACATTTCTTCAAGATCAACACATCTGTCATGTTCTTTGCAGCAATGAGCATATCATCCACGTATAAAAGGAGATAGACAAAGGATTTATCTGAAACCTTCCTGAAGTACACACAACTATCATAGCTGCTCCTATGATAACCGCTCCGTATCATAAAACTGTCGAATCTTTTATACCACTGTCTTGGAGACTGCTTCAAACCATACAATGATTTCTTCAATCGACATACATGATCTTCCTTGCCTTCTACATAATAGCCCTCAGGTTGGGCCATATAAATAGTCTCCTCAAGCTCACCATGCAAAAAGGCTGTCTTCACATCGAGTTGCTCAAGCTCTAAGTCAAATTGAGCAACTATAGCCAGCAGCACACGAATAGAAGTGTGTTTCACAACAGGAGAGAACACTTCATCATAATCAATTCCCTCCCTCTGATTGTAACCTTTAGCTACAAGTCTTGCCTTGCATCTACTAATTTCAATGCCTGGAATACCTTCCTTTTTCTTAAAGACCCATTTACACCCAATGGCTCTTTTTTCTTTAGGCAATGGCACCAAGTCCTAAGTCTGGTTCTTGTGAAGTGATTCCAGCTCTTCAGCCATAGCAACAGTCCACTTTTCTGATTCCAAACAAGTAACAGCTTCAGTATAAGTAGATGGTTCCTGAATACCCATATCTTCTGTTGTAGTAAGAGCATAAGCCACCAGATCAGAAAACCCATATTTTTGAGGGGCTCGAATCTCCCTCCTTTCTCTGCCAGTAGCAATAGAGTATGGCTGCTCCACCTCATCTAGAGCTTCCTCATCTGAACTAGAATCAATAGTAACAATTTGCTCGCTCAAATCATTTTGAGAGCCTTTTTTCGAAGCTCGACCTGAACCTCCACCTCATTTGTATCACTCTCATGGTTTCCTGCAGACTCATCAACAACATTCCTTTGATCTAGCATAAACTTTTCATTAAAAGTAACATCCCTACTAATAATGAATTTAGGTGAATTAGGTTCTATGCATCACAGACGATAACCCTTCACGCCATCAGCATAACCAACAAAGATACACTTCTTTACTCTAGGTTCAAGTTTACCATCCTTAACATGATAGTAAGCAGGGCATCCAAAAACCTTTAGATTTGAATAATCACAAGGCTTACCTGACCACATCTCAAAAGGAGTCTTGCATTCAATTGCTGTTGAAGGAGAACGATTAACCAGATAGCAAGACGTGTTAACTGCTTCAGCCCAAAAAGCCTTTTCCATGCCAGCATTAGAGAGCATGCATCTTGCCCTCTCCAATAATGTTCTGTTCATCCTTTCTGCCACTCCATTTTGCTGTGGAGTGTACCTGATTGTACGGTGTCGAACGATACCTGCATCTGCACAGAATTCATTAAATCACCCCACAGAACTCAAGACCGTTATCGGTCCTCAGACGTTTGATCTTCTTCCCTGTCTGATTCTCAACAAGGGCTTTCCACTTCTTGAAGGTTTCAAACACTTCACTTTTTCTTTTCAGAAAATAAACCCAAACTTTTCTGGAATAATTGTCAATAAATGTCACAAAGTAAAGAGCACCACCCTTAGATGGAACCTGTGCCGGTCCCCATAAATCAGAATGTATATAGTCGAGTGTACCCTTCGTTGAATGTGTGCCTGTACTAAAACTGACCTTGCACTGCTTACCAAGAACACAGTGCTCACAGAAATCTAGTGAGGATGTCCGCTCACCACATAGTAAACCACGTTTGCTCAAAACTGTCATGCCACGCTTACTCATATGGTCCAAACGCATATGCCACAATTTTGTTCTATCATCAGCAGAAACAGAATTTGCTGTGCCAATCGAAGAACCCATAACTGTGCTACCCTGTAGATGATACAAGTGATTCACCTTGTTTCCTCTCATCACAACTAGATTGCCTTTGGTGACTTTTAGAACTCCACCTCCACCTGAGTACATACACCCAATGGAATCCAAACAGCTCAAAGAAATAAGGTTTCTCTTTAAGTCTGGTATGTGCCTAACTTCAGTCAAGGTTCTCACAACTTTGTCATGGCACTTAATCTGAACAGTACCAATTCCCATAATTTTACATACTGCATCATTTCCCATAAAAACTGATTCACCATTCAATGGTTCGTATGTGGTGAACCATTCCCTATTTGGGCACATGTGATATGATGCTCCTGTATCCATTATCCAAACATCGTTTGAAAAACTAACAACAGAGCATGTCGTAAGAACTCTGTCTGACACACTAGACTCATCTTTCTCAGCAATATTCACCGCATCTTGACGTTGACTACGTTGCTTATCCTTTCTCTTGAGCACAGGACAATCTGACTTGTAATGTCCTTTCTTGTGACAATAGTAGCACTCAACGTTCGTCGTATCTCCAGGTGGCCTAGATTTTGAACGACCAACAGATTTCTTTCTAAAAGCTTTATCCTTCTTCTTGGCCCTACCTCTCACGAATAAACCATCTGCCCTGTCTCCACTAGTATTTCCATTCAATTTTGTTCTCAATTCTGCAGAATTCAAGGATGCTTTAACATCCTCTAGAGTTATGGATTCACGTCCATAAAGCATCGAGTTCACAAAATTTCGTATGAGGCAGGCAATGAGCAAAACACAATCAAAGCTTGATCTTCTTCCTCGAGTTTAATATCTAGATTTTTCATATCCATAACAATCTTATTAAACTCATTCAAGTGTTCCTTAATAGGCATACCTTCTCGCATCTTTAGGGTATAAAGACGCTGCTTCAAATAAAGTCTCGATGTTAAAGATTTCTTCATGTAGAGACTTTCCAGTTTCTTCCAAAGACCGGCCGCTGTTTTCTCATTTGCGACTTCTCGCAAAACATTGTCTTCTAGAGACAACTGGATCGCACTATGCGCCTTCTCATCCATCTCTTCAATCTCAGCCGTGGTCATGTCATCTGTATAATTATTATCCAGTGCCCTAACAGAACCCTCTCGCTTCAATAAAGCCTTCATCTTTATTCTCCATAATCCAAGTTGTTCTGTCCATCAAATGGTGCAATCTGAAACTTCAAAGATGACATCCCAAGAATTCCTAAGAACGAAACGATCTTTCGGTTTGGATTGAAGAAGAAGAAGAGATCCTTGGTATCCCGCTACTAATTACACCGCCGGGGCTGAAAAAGACGTGGTGGCCGACCGGGGACCGCGACCCTCGTTATTGGGAAAGCTCTTCGTTGGTGGCGAAGCTAATACCGTCTCTTTCCCCTCCTCGGTTATAAAGCCACGGCCGCCGAGGCCGAGCAGGTCCGATTGGCGATGGGGAATTCGTTAGGGTGCTCCGCCTCTGGCGAACGGCTGGTCTCGGCGGCGAGGGACGGCGATCTGGTGGAGGTCCAGATGCTGCTCGAGTTCAACCCTGGCCTCGCCAAGTACTCCACATTCGGCGGCCTCAACTCCCCCCTCCACTTCGCCGCTGCCAAGGGCCACAACGAGATTGTTATGCTGCTTCTCAAGAACGGCGCCGAGGTGAATTCGAGGAATTATTCCCTGGTGCTCTACGACCGCGACTAGGGCTCTCTCTCAATCCCACTCAATCTGGGCCGTCCGTAGCCTCTACAACCCTCGTCCCTTCTCCTTTCGATCGCCCAGTTTTTCTCTCGCTCTCCAGCGAATCCAGCGGCGGAAGGCTGCGGACTCGCGATCCTACCACCGGAACGGCCGCCGAGGGATGGGACTCCTTGGGAAAACACGATGCTTTCTTTGATTCCGATCGGCTAACAGAGAGAAACAGAGGAAAAATCAAAATAGCTTGGAGACCGGATCTCCTGTTCGAGCCTCCGCCGTGGCAACCAACGTCGAACGCAACTGTTGCGCACCCTCCGCCGTCGCCGCACCGCTCAGATGAAGAAGAGGCGGAGACGATACGAAAAGAAAAAAAAGAGATTAGGGTTAGGTTTATCCCCTCTTTTTTTCAACAAAATTATTTTCGAACCAAAAGCTCTGATACCAGTTTGTTGCGGAAATCAGATTCAATAAACAAATCTAACAATAAACAAACAAAGGAACACCAAGAATTTACGTGGTTCGATCATGGTGATCTACATCCATGGGCAAAGCAAATAAAATTCCATTATCAAAAAGGAGGAGGTCAAAACATTACAGAAGTTTTCACACGTATATATATATACGCCCCAAAAAAATACTTCCATAAAATAAACCCTAGCGGACCGGTTTGGTCCGGTCTCAACAAGAATATCGGATCGGGTCAAAAAACCTGGGCCCGATATATAAAATTCAAGACATATTTAACAGATGACTTATTCGCTTCCAACCGGGGCAAGTTTTAGTTGATCCATAAATTCAGGCAGCACATCCAAGAGCACAATTAATGGGCCCGTTGCATAGATTACAAAGAGCATATGATATTCTTTAACCATATTATCATAACTTTTAGAATAAAAAATATATATATATATATATATAGATTAGTTCCATGGATTTTGTAATTAGAATATATTTTCTATCTTTTTTTTTTTTTGAAACATCTCCTCCATCATTTCCCGAGGAAAAATCTGTTTACAAAAAGTGACTATTTGAAGACATTGAAGAGAATGGGAAAGAATCACAACAATATATGCAAAAGGAGGAAGAATATATTAGAATCAAGCAGAGTTGAACAAAAACAATGGTGCTAAGTAAATTCTTAATTAAAAGATGAAACTTAGATGCAATTCATTTAAGTTATATTGGGATGAGGCATTTTAAAAATTTCTAAAATTTTAAAATGTAGCATTTTTAGAATTCCAAATTTTCACAAATTCTTTATGTGGATCGTTGCTCTTGAAAATAAAATTTTGTCTAAGAATTGTAAAGTTTCAATAAAAATTATTATGTAATATTTATATAAATTCATGTAATTTTAAATAAATATTTTAATATTTTTATGTAAATATTGAATATTTATGCAATAAATATTTATTTTTTATTTCAATAATACTCATCGATATTTATTATTTCAATATTAATGTTGTATTGCTAAAATTTAAATATTACTTATTAACTTTATTTTACATATTAATAATATTTATAAAATATTAATATTTATGCAAGTATTTAATGCTATATTTACATAATTATTTAATAATAAAATAAAAATATTTATAAATAATCTTAAAAAGTTTTTAATTAAATTTAAATTTTTATCATGAATATTTTATTAATTAAAATAAAATTATTATAAAACATCTATAAAATATATAAATTAAAAATATAAATATTTATTGTTATAAAATAGAAAAAATGATATTTAATTACATAAATAAAAAATTAAATATTAATTTAATTAATTAAATATTTTAATTTAATAATATTTATATTAGTAGTATATATTATTAATAATTTATTTAATAATATATTATTAACAAGATTATTTGTAATAATATTTTTTATTTATATAATATTTATTTATCAATAAATAAATGACATTTATATAAACTATAATATTTTAAATAAATAAAATATTATATAATAGATATTTATTAAATATATAAAATAAAATAAAATTATAAAATTATTTAAAATATATATCTAATGTGAAATAAAATAGATATTTATGTCAATAAAATTTTTATAATTTATGTAAATATTGTGGTATGTAAATAAAATAAAATATTTTTGATGTAGCTGATCGAGCCATGTTAGAGTTGATGGACGAAGCAGCTAGCAGAACCATCGCCTCGGCCTTCGAAGTCCTCTCGGCCTCGGCTTCCGGAGTCCCCTCTGCCTCGGACTTTAGGTCCCCTCGGACCTCAAGCCCCCTCGGCCTTGGATTTCATCCCTTCGGCCTCTAGCTGCGGGCCCCCTCGGCCTCCGAAGTCCCCTCGGCCTCAGACTTCATGTCCCCTTGGACCTCAATCCCCCTCGGCCTCAGACTTCGTCCCTTCAGCCTTCGAAGTCCCCTCGGCCTCGGACTTCGTCCCCTCGGCCTCCAGCTGCAAGTCCCCTCGGCCTCCGAAGTCCTCTCGGCCTCGGACCTTAGGTCCCCTCGAACCTTGAGTCCCCTCGGCCTCAGACTTTGTCTCCTTGGCCTTCAGCTGCGAGTCCCCTCAGCCTCCGAAGTCCCCTCGGCCTCGTACTTCAGGTCCCCTCGGACATCAAATCCCCTCAGCCTCGGACTTCGTTCCTTCAGCCCTCAGCTGTGAGTCCCCTTGGCCTCGAACCTCAGATCTCCTCTACCTCAAGCCACCTGACACTACCATGTGGCCCACCAACCGTCCGCAGCTGCCACGTGGCACACTAATCATCTGCAACTGCGCGTGGCCATTACCCGTAACGATGCACGCCTGATACGACTAGGCCCACCTACCACCTATGGCACCACGCCTGATAGGTGGTTCATGGGCAAGACACCTCTGATATGCCTTGCGACCTGTCTATGTCAACTTGGCCACCTGTCCATTATCGAACAATGACACATTGGGATTAGCCACCTTCTAAAAGCCAAAAAGGGGATCTTCGAACAGGTATAAGAACCCACACTCACAACGAGGAAAGGGATATGAACTCAAGCTCTCTAGCTATTTTTCTGCTAGTTCTTTTCTTCACTGTTCCCAAGTCGCTTACTTAAGCATTGAAGGATCCCCACCGGTGCAACCGGTCTTCGGAAACTTTGTTGCAGGAGCTTCTTCGAGGAGAAGGATCTCCATCTCCCGGCGTTGGAGGAACGTGACTTGGCGGCTAACAATTTTAATTACTTTCAAGTGAATTTTTAGGAGGGATTGTAAATGACACCTCAAGAGGTGAAATTTATAAATGACTACTTTAAAATATTTATAAATTTTATAAAATTTTAAAAATTCTTTCGTGAAAGTAACCAAAAGAGACTTTTATTTTTCTTAAAATTTTTAGTACAAATAAAACTTCTTCTAAAAATTCTTCATTCCACACTTAATGATAACTGATAAGGGATAAAAAAAGTCTTCGTATAAATGGGCTAACGTGGGCAGACGATCTGAGCCCATGTTTGGGTTGCGGTCGACCTTTATGAGTTGAAAGATGCCTCGTTAACCTACTACTTCGGTATCTCTGCCTTGCTAGGCCGAACCTTGGCTGACTGACCTTTAGCTTCACCAAGTCTCGCCACTAGAGCAGCCGGACTTCAATAGTACGAAGTAACCCGACCGACCCTCCCCTTTGCCGACCTTCGGCCCATGTCGCGCTGAACAAGAATCACATGAATTTCAGAAGTCCTTCCAAAGTGGTCCCTCATAAACAGAAATAAGAACTAGATAAGGCTCCTTCTTCATGATTTGTGGGATCACGAATCCTTCTAATAAGGTATACATCAAATTTGGTCTTATCATTGGTGCAGGCACCAGGATCAGGCAGAGGATTCTTAATCCTCTGTGGATATCTGATTAGGTTTGTAGGGTTTGATTCAGTTGGAAACTAGGTTTATTTTATTTTATTTTATTTTGGATCCAATTTTATTTTTGTTTGGGCATTTGAGTCATGTCCTTTGTGTTGGTACTCGTTATTAGGGTTTGGGTCATATTGAGTCAGCTCATTATGAGCTTGGGCAATTTGAGTCCTATCCAGTTCAGTTGGTCTTATATGTGTTCAGTCCAGTTGGTATTGTATTAAGTTCATTCAGATTACAAGAGGAGACACCAGTATTGGAGCTAAAGACAAGGCCATCACAGTCAAACAGAGCAGCTGCTAAATTCAAGTTGGCGCCACACCTACTTAAGAAGTCACATGCCAGCCACACATCTGCTACCCTTCAGCACAAGCATTCCACATGCCACCTAGCATAGAAAGCAGGTCAACAAGATAAGCCTCAATCCCTCAAATCATGCAACCCTATTTGGAAGAATTCCAGCCCAAAGAAGCAGCAAAGGGATACCCTTTATTGCCCATAAATTGCCTTTTTTGAAATAGATTTGTATGGCATGAAGTTTTTTTTTTTCATGTAATCTAATCCACACTTTAGGAAGAAAGTGGGCACCCCTTTTCTTTCCATATATGTATTTACTTGGGCCCTAAGTCTCTTGCTCTATAAAAGATACCCTCTTGTCTCTTGCTCTATAAAGATACCCTCTTGTATGAATTATGCATCTTTGAATTATTAATCAATCAATCCAGTTTTGAGTTATTGTGAGTTTTGTTATTTGGTTCTCTGGTGCTCTTGATTCCATTCTCCTGTGCGTGTCAACATCCCAGTCTCCAGGAGAAGCCCTGGCCGCTGCCCTTGTTTTCCTATAGTGGACGCCCAAGAGCCTCTTGGCCGCCCCTCCTTCTCTACTTCTTCCTTGCCTCTTTGCCTCTAATATGACTTTTCTCTCTTGTTCTTTAATCCTTGGATGGTATTCTTGCAGGTCCCTCAGAACCATGAATATAGGATTCAAGGTGATCACCATCCAGGTCAGCGAATACTTAGTCGTAGATCCACGAGCTCGGGGCTTGGTCATCCAAGGTGCATCCGGCAAAGCGACCCCTTCAGCATTTCGATCTTCTCATCCTGCCAGGTATACCCCCTCTAATATGCTAGTAGCTTTATTATGGGAGAGCAAGCCCTACCGAGGCTTCTTAGCCTCGACGGTCTTTCTTCTTTACTTTTCTGTGGAACTATTTCGCGTGCGGAGTTACTGTAAGTTTTCCTGAATCTCTCTTAGGTTATTACTTCAGGAGACTAATCAACTGCAATCATTAATCATATAAAATTTACTTGCATGCGAATCAGTCAGGCATCAGTCATCCTTTAATTTCTACAACTTCTCTTCGAAAATCATGTAATGACTTACCATATCCACTTTCTTTACATAGCATGCCTCGAGAGCCTTCGGAGCAGAAGGGCAATAGAGTTTTCCACAAGGACCACCCACCTCATCCCTTGCATGAGGAGAATCTTCGGTAAGGATCATCCATCTCATCCCCTGAGTGGGACCATTCATCTCATCCCTTGCGTGGAATCACCCATCTCATGCCCTGCATTATCTTGATATGTAGGTTTGCGAGGATAGAAGAATGCCATCCGAATCTTGATGTATTGTGCCACCTCCTTAAGTCGAAGAATGAAAATCATGAAAATATGCGGCAATAATAATGTACATGTATCTATAATTAAATGGGATTATGGGACATGTATCACTTATTTTAAGTGGGGTACCGCATATAAACATGTAGTGAACTTAAGTTCCGCCTTTTCATAAACTCTAACATCTAATCAACTATGAATCTGTCATTTAATCTCAAAGACGTTCCGTTTTCACCCACGGTACATGCAACCTTGACAGCATCCGATTGTGCTGGAAGGCATCCATGGGCAGTTTAGAGGTCCATGTTCTCCAAGAGCTGCCAAGCCAATTAATACCCAAAACAATCCCTGATGACTTATCAACCACCATCACATGAGTCATTGGCTTCGAACTGAGCAATTTTGTAATCCATACATTCAGGTGGCACATCCAACGGCACAACTAGTGGGCCCGTTAAAAATGCCCATTGCATTGATTTCGCAGAGAATTGCTCTTATGAAAAAGTCTGACTACGTCATCGTTCCGTATAATAAACACGTATTGATAATATAAATTAATCATTTATACATATCAATATATGTATAATAATTTAATTAATTTTAGTATATATTGTATATATATAAATAATCAATCTGCATGAATAATACACGTTTGCTGTATTTGTTGCACTAAAAAAATGATCCAGTAATTTTTTTTTATCTTATTTTATAGTGCGCCACAGCTACCGGGATTCACTTGTTAATAGGGTTTCTTCCCTCCCGTACCACACCAGCACATGATTTTCGCAGCGATTTCTCCCACCGCGATCAATTAAAATTTCTCCCACCGTTTGTGTGCCAAATTCACTGACACGAAGCTTTCCTGAAGGTGGTCCCCGTAAGAGCGCGTCCGTACCGCCGGAGCTCCCTCGGTGTAGTTACGCCGTTCTCAAGTACGGTCCGTTTTCTTCGCGCACGACGATCGCTCCAACCGCGTTTACTGATGGCTTTTGTGACGGGCCCCGCTATTCGGACGGACGCCGTTAGCTGGATTTAGCTGTCCGGGTGAGTTCTCGGCCGGCGTGCCGTAGGCCAACAGCGGGCGAAGGAAAAGTATGCGTACACATGGCCTAGATCACATACGGTCATTCGCTCGCACATGAACCGTGTTGAAAGTTTGCTCATGAATTTGCGGCTCATGCACGAATCATTTATCATATTCGGTGTAAATTATTCTCCATCAAAGCAATGTTCGTTGAAAAATTCATTAATGAATCATTATTTAATTTTTTATTTAAAAAATTTTAATCATTAAATATGATGCAAATTGTACGCAATCCATGGTGCAGCACATCATGATTGTTGTAGCAAGGCTTTTTCTTCTCTAGCTTCCTTATCAATGCTTGATCCTTTCCTACCTTACTGATCAACGCTTGATCCCCTCCTCTCTCCCCTCTCCCAAAAAAAAAAAAAAAAATCATTTCGTTCTTGTGATTTTGGTGATACAAAAATATTTGTATCTGTAATTCTAATAGGTCAAATATTAAAGAATTTTGAGGAAATAGAGGGGATGCGGATGGATGACTTTGATCGCTCCAACCCATAATTGGAGTGCGACTATCATCAAGGGTGGGTATGGACTTTGCCAAATTAAATACAATCTTGATAAGTTTTGCACATTTTCAGCAGGATCTATCAAATAATAGCCTCACAGCTTTGAATTCAATCCAGCTCCGGAAAAGTTCAATTCTTCAGCCACAATGTAACTGATAGAGCTGATATATATAAGCCTGCTTATCTCCTGATCTCAGTATCTTTCGCATGAAGCCAGCAATCGTATCTAGGGGTGCAACTTGGGCTGGGTTCAATCCGAACCCGGCCCGCAGAACCCAATTTGCAGCAGTACTCAAACTCTAATTTGCTTAACCCGAACCCGAAGGATCCGGGTTGAATCCGGACCGATTTGTAACTTGGGCCGGGTTAGGGTTGCAGTCAACCTGAACCTGAGAAAACCTGAACCCGCAAAGCCATAAGCAGCAGGCCCACTGGTGTTGTGGAAGTGATGATTTAGCCTTGTTTGTTAGGTTTAAAGTATGTAGAGATGACAATAGTTTTATGGAAGTGATGATTCTTGGTATGAACATTCCATCAGAATCTTTATTACCTTTTAAAATGAGCAATATACCTTTAACCATTGCATTTTATCATGTAATGTTGGTGGGCCAAACTAGTATCTTTATTTTTTTTAATTATCTTCTTTGAGACATTTGTAACTTTTAATATGAAGTTTGCTAAAATTTTATGAATGCATATGAGAAGAGGTGATGAGCAAAAACTAAAACATCTAGGAAAGGGGTGATGAGTAAAAAATCAGAGAGCTTTGGATGTCGAATGCAGTCTCGCTACTTGGAAAAGATCTCTCATACAAGACTTATGTGGTCTTTTAACTGGCTCTTTATATCGTCTCAATATTTTCTGCTTCCGAAGGATAAGGTAACTTCATCAATGCATATGGTGGCTATTGAAATGTTATGCAATATTTGAATTACTTTGAATATGTATTGGTTTAATAATATACTTTTTTTTGTTTAGTCTTATGTAAAAGATGTATTTTTAGATTTGAAATGTGAAGCTTGTTTGTTTCAAACTTCAGCTTGTTTGTACAATATAAAGCTTATTTGTTTCAAACTTTAGTTTATTTGTGCAATGTTAAGCTTGTTTATTTTAGATTGCTATCAACCCGAATTTCAACCCGAAACTCAATCCGAACACTATTTTTAAAAATAGGATTAGGATTGAGGTTTTATAAATAGGGTTAGAGTTAGGGTTAGGGTTAATTTTTATAAATAAGATTAGGATTAGAATTGAAAAAAACTCAAGTTTTATGAGCCCAATGTACCTGGGAAGGCCACGTAGCAAAGGTATCAAAAACAAACCCATGATAGAAAATCGAGGGCAAAATCGTCCCCTGAGACCCCCGGCGTATCCCACTCGCCACCATTTCCCCGTCGCAAGCGGAGCCCGCCGTTTTTTCCCAGCGTTAAAAAAAAACAATGCGGTGCTTTTTTAAAAGAGACAAAGCGCTCTTGGACTTCGTAGAGACTTGAACGATACCCAAAGAACTCGACTCGGGATTCCTTTCTCCAGCCGAGAACGGCGGTTTCCCGTGGCGGTTTAGGGAGGAAGAAGCTTTCTTACTCGCGGAAAGCGGTTTTCTGTCCGTGGGACAAGGGCTGGGATGAGAAATTGAGGGGAATATGGCGAGGAGGAGGCTGGTTCTAGTGCTGCTCTACATCGCGGTTCTTGTGCCCATCGTTTTGTTCACCGATCGGCTCGCCACCACCTCCAATTCCATCTGTAAGTCCCTAGAGAGTAGAGAAGGATTGATATATAAAAGATCTCGATGAGCGTATTCCAGAAAATTTTTTCTTTCTGGTCCTCCTCACGTTTTTTTGAGGAAAACTGATCTTTCTGACGCTGTTCTTGTTCTCTTTTTCGTCGTCTTGTTCAGTGAATAGCGGCTTTGCTGATGACTTTTCGATCCGGTAAAGTCCTGTTCTTGCTTACATGATTTGATTTAACTATCCTTATTGATAGCTTTGGTAAAGAAATCTGAGCGATATTTATTCATTTCTTGAATTTTCTTTCCTTCGATTCCAGAGTTTTGGGAATGAGATCGAGAATCTAAACGTTCGTCCACGGGTATTTTGTTTTTCCTTATTCTACTTTTCTCTTCGGATTTTTTTCTCGATTTTTTTTTTAAAGATCATCGGGGACTTCTTGATTTCGGTACTTATTTTTTTTAGATGATTAAATCTGGCTACAGGAGTCCTCTGGTACTGTGAGAGAACCGATCCAGACCGTTCATCCTGATAGTTCGAGCAATTCAGATCAGATCTCAGCTTATTCAAGAGAGGGATTGCTGGCATTGGCAACAGAAGGTAGGGATCTTGCTGAATTTGTTTCTAAGAATTTTATGTTTTAATTTCGTATTTTCGAAAACTAAAACTTCTGTCATAACAATTTAATAATTTTTAATCAAAAAAACAGTAACTGCATAATTTTCATGCATGAATTTGTGATGCATCCACGAGATGGGATTAGCCTAAAATGGTCAATAATTTGATGGTGACATTTTCTGGTTATAGAATTGCCGTCAAGAGGCTATAGAGAGCACAAAAGCCGGGTGCTTTCGACAACCAGTGATGGGACTCAATCAGAGAGGGAGGGCGTGATCAAGCAAGTGACAAACCAGGAGAGCAGGAGTGATGGCTTGGAGAAACTCAAGCCGGTTGCAGAGAAAAAGGGGACGGGATTCCAGAAGATCGGAGAAGCCACCCCATCAAAGGAGCAGGTAGTTTGGTCATCAAAATTTGGGTTATTATTGTGTAAACTAATCTTCTGAGTTAGAATTGTGTGATAACTAAGTAAACAAATGATACATGATGGCTTCTTTGCTCATAGTTTATTATGACTTGGTCGCCAAGTTTAATGGCTTAAGCACATATTAATGGGGAAAATGTCTCATTCTAATACGCCAGGGTTTTCACATTATGGATCTTTAAAAAATCTTTCTTTGTTTTCTTAGTAATAATTGTCAATGTTTAGGTTCTCGGACCACTTCAATCCGCAGTAGGAAGGAGACTTCTAGTAGAGTTTTGGGTATATTCTGCTTCGCGTGTCATGTATCTTGGGGAAAGAATTCATTCCTTTCTTTAAGGTCTTTACGTGATAGGTTAATCCTGTTGATGGTTTCTGGAGAACTGGAAGGTTGGATTGCAAGTTTAGATATGTACAGTTATGATGGGCGGAACATCAAAATATTCAATTGAATAACACAAAGCACAATCGTTACTCTGCCTTGATCAGGGATTATTATATGCTCATTTCCCAAACATGAATTATTAATGTTTTCGTATGCAATTTCTGTTTTTAATTATTTGTGTCAATTAACTTACTTAGCCAGGTTATATTGTTTGTCCAGTGGTAGACACTATGGATGTGGGAAGGAGCTTGTAAGAAAACATTAGATTTTATATAGTGATATTTAGATCTTTAAATGTATGATAAAATTCCTCTTTGCAATATTCTGTATGGAGTCTCTCCCATCATTGTTTTCTAATGGTCTATGAATGTTAGACACACTTTAATATTGAAAACTCTTACTACTTTAACTTCAAACATTAATTCATCGGCTACAAGGATATCATTAATATTAAACTTAATTTATTTTGTCCTAAAGAAGCAATTAATTTTGGCTGATCTTATTCAAAGAGAACTGCTCAATATCTTGCGCTTCTGCAGTCTCTAATTTTTCTAATAATTTGCAACTGGCTACATCATTTTTGTTATTTAATTTTATTTTATTCTATTTTCAGGAGAATAATCATGAAAAACAGTCTCGCCGAAATCCTGCCAAAGGTCGTTCAGGAAAGCACCGGATGGAAAACCATGGCGATAGCAGAGTCATGCCCAACGCTAGGGTGCTGCAGCTTAAGGACCAGTTGATAAGGGCAAATGTTTATCTTTCCCTTGGAGCTTCTCAGAGCCGTCTTCCATTCATCAGGGAGCTCCAGGCTCAGATAAGAGATGTCCATAGTGCTCTTGGTGGTGCCACAAAGGACTCTGAATTACCAAAGAAGTATGTTTGCTAACTGCACTAAATAGGGCCGTTGGTCTTTTGACATAATAAGGCTCGTGGTTCATGAATTTGTAATATTTATCAAGTTGCAAATACAAAAAACGAAATTATACAAAGTTGATTGAATATTTAAGATATATAATTCTCAAAGAAGTGAAAAAAGAAAGATATATAAACTTAGCTTTTTTATTGATTAATGCAGTGCCTATGAAACGCTGAAGGCAATGGAACAAACTTTGTACAAGGGCAAGCAGATTCAAGACGATTGCTATTCTGCCATGAAAAAGTTCAGTGCTATGCTTCACTCCACTGAGGAAGCACTACGTGCGCAGACAAAGCAGACAATGACTCTGACACAACTAGTAGCAAAAACCCTCCCCAAAGGTCTCCATTGTCTTTCCTTACGACTTACCACTGAGTACCATGCACTGAACGCCAGCCAACAGCAACTCCCATACCGAGAGAAACTTGAAGATCCTACACTCTATCATTATGCGCTATTCTCAGATAATATACTGGCAGCTGCTGCGGTTGTGAACTCGACTGTGTTTAATGCTAAGGTAAGCTCTTTGACTGCTATCACCATTGGTTGAGTAACAATCTGATTTCAGCTTTGTTATAATTCTTATAAGAGGAAGGTCTCTTCTTTTCAGAACCCTGAGAGCCATGTCTTCCACATTGTCACTGATAGGCTCAATTATGCAGCCATGAGGATGTGGTTTTTAGCCAATCCACCAGGAAAAGCAACCATCCAAGTTCAGAACATTGAAGAATTCACTTGGCTAAACTCAAGCTACAGTCCAGTCCTGAAACAACTTGGTTCTCAATCCATGATTAATTACTACTTCCGGACTCGTCATGCTAACCCGGATGGAAACTTGAAGTACCGAAACCCAAAATACCTATCCATCCTAAACCATTTGCGGTTTTATCTACCTGAAATTTTGCCAAAGCTAAACAAAGTGGTCTTTTTGGATGATGATGTTGTAGTTCAGAAGGACCTTACTGCTCTTTGGATGATCGATCTTAAGGGAAATGTTAATGGTGCGGTTGAGACTTGTGGAAAAACCTTCCACAGGTTCGATAAGTATCTGAACTTCTCAAATCCTCTGATTGCCAAAAATTTCAATCCTCGAGCTTGTGGCTGGGCATATGGAATGAATGTTTTCGATTTGGCTGAGTGGAGGAAGCAGAACATTACAGAAATCTATCACTCTTGGCAGGAACTGGTAAGACGAAACTACCACTTCTACGTTGTATAATTGTTCTCATCTATCTTGTGCAATTCTATCCTTAAATTCTATTTCTTAGTTTTTCAAATTAATGTTTTTCTCGTTATTTTTGGAGTTCAAAACGATGCCTGCAAGCAAAAACTTGTGTAGAACGTTCTCCTTTTACTCTTTTTTTGAGTATAGTCCTTTACCTTTAAAATGTTACTCAACATTGGCTACTCAATTGCTTATAATTTGATGTATATTAGGAATTTCAAAAATTATTTCGCTAAAAATTATCTTTTAGACAACTTTTGCAATATGCGAGCATGGCAGTAATGTCCAAAAATGGTGAAACTAGGTGCTATAAATATGTTAATTTTTACCCTCTTATTTGACTCCTATTGCCGACTTTAAATTAGCTTTAGAGGGTATCCGTTTTACTGAAGCTTCAATAAGCTTGATCTAGTATTTGCAATGCTTGGAATGTCTAAAATGAGTCAGACAGCCCACTGACATTTATCGCCTACTTTGCAAGTTTTATTTTGTCCTACTAATTCTGATAACCTATTGTGTTGGCAGAACCATGATAGGCTACTATGGAACTTGGGCACTCTTCCACCTGGTCTGATAACATTTTATCATCGCACATACCCCCTAGATCGCTCATTCCATGTGTTGGGCCTAGGATACGACCCAGATGTGCGCCAGCGAGATATTAGACGGGCGGCTGTCATACACTACAACGGAAACATGAAGCCTTGGTTGGAGATTGCCATGCCACAGTATCGCAACTACTGGTCCAAATATGTGGACTACAATCAGGTTTATCTACAGGACTGCAACATCAGTCCTTGAGGAGGGCAACAGTCACTCGATCTCTCTTTCCAACACCGATGGGGAATATATGTTTCGATTTTTCCACGTTTCTTCCCTCATTTTCCCTCCTGAATTTAGACATTTAGTTCAATTCCTTGTACTCTAGATTGTAAATGGACTAGGGCATTCATTCTGATACTCTTCACCCCCGCCTACCTGGACCTAGTGCAGAAGCATTATACACTATTTAGAATTAGAATGCAGGCTTTTTGGGCGTATGCTCTCTTCATTCATTCCCTTTTTTTTTTTTTAATTACTGAGTTAAGAGTGTATGTTTTTTTTTTTTATTTTAACTGAATAAAGAGGAACAAAATTCAGGTAAATGAAGGTGTTTTTTATTAGATAGGCAGTCCATGGACTGAGAAATAGGAAAAAGAAAAAGAAAAAAAGTTTATACGATTATTGTGATAATGTAATTTCTTGACTTAAATTACATGATTCCGTGAATAAGAGCTGAGGAGTTGAGCCAGTTGGCAGACCTCTGAAGAAATATATTGCTGTTGTTTTTTTTGTTTTTTTTCTTCCTCTCTCTCTTTCTCTCTCAATCTTATGAAAATGGCCATCCTCACAATGAGCGGAATTTATTAGATACCAATACAAATAGCACCACCGTCGTGATGTTATCCACTGCATTGTATCGATTTTGAACAAAGATGACTTTCATAAGCGACACGTCTCTTCAATTATCATTATCGGTTGACAACTGGTGTGGGCTGCAAGGCGAGGGGAAGGGTCCGAGTTCGTTTTTGTATCTGATAAAGGAAAAGACTTGCTTCCATCTAATAACACACGTCTATGTACCACCAAAATGAGAATTAAAAAAAAAAAAAAAGGAAAAAGACACCATTTGATGGTTATAGCATGCCATTATGTAGCCTAACATTGTTTTTACATATTTTTCTAATTAAAAAGTTATTCTAGAAATCTTCACCAGATGTTATACCAACTTACGAAATGAACATGGAACAATACTACTATAGAAATATCATATTTTAGTGTACCTTTGAATGTTAATGTGAAGATAACAATAAAAGCTTGTAATAAAGATGAAGTCAGATGTGGACTGTCACAACCACAACATTCTGCTAATCTAATGTTCAATCACAGTAAAAATAATGGTAATCATGCATTGTTACAAAAGTTGGTAATTTTTCAGATGTAGATTGCTATCACATTATTGCATAGTTGTAATTATCATCACCTCCAACCATGTAACAGAAAATAACATGTGCCTGAGATGTCTCAGGAAATTAGGAAAAAGAGGAGAGATTACCTTGTATGATTCACTATGTGGTAGAAATCATATTACAACACCAATCATACAATGGTTCACTTCACAGATATGGTTCCTCTTCAGTTATGACTAGGATACAGATGGAAGTATAATCAACTATAACTCCAGCAATGATGAATAAGTTCTGCTTGACATTACCTCAAACAGGTAGAAGCCCAATGATTGCACCCAAGGTCGAAAGGTAAGTACATGGCAGAATCTAGGCCAGAAGAAACAACACGTCAGAACCTACATATGCTTATGCTCACACACATTTAAGCAGATCAATGTATCTAAATAGGTATATCAAATTTTATCATATTATTCTGAACTATTTTCTCAAATCACTTCCCTTCACTCGACAATATCATGAAACATTTACCTAGATGTTGAAGTAATAGGAGATGTAGATAATATGTCCTCCTCTGTCATAGACCACCATTCATATCTCCACCATAATCCCGTGACCTCAGCCCATGATCCCTGGCCCTTCTTTCAAGCAAACTGAGGACATGGTGAACATCAGGAAAGCCTTTGCTCAGTCCAGCCGTCCCCCTCTCTAACCCAGTTCATCCTAACGGGGATATGCTGAACCTTTAACAGATCCTCCTCACTCAGCTTCTCCACAAATTCATTTGGCATGCCATCAAGTACCAATTTTTGGAGACGAGTGAGGTTTTGGATACCGGAGGGCACCCTCTTCAACTCTCCGCATCTCACCAAAAATAGCTCATGCAAGTTTGCCAGCGCCCCTCGTTCTATTTCTACGCTGCTGAGATGGCCCATGTCCTGTAACCGGAGTAATCTGAGCTCACGGAACCACCTTGCATTGAAATGCAAATTCTGACCATCATATGCCTCGAAAAGAACAAGAAACACTAGCTTGGGCAACGAGGAGAGCAAACGAAGCGAATCGTTCCCCATCCCGGATGATTGCAGTGTCAGATGCGTGAGGTTTGTGAGGGAGTTAAACCAAGGAGGCAGCACTCCCCCCTCCAGCTTACCGTACAAACTGAGCTTTTGAAGCAGGGGCGGTGGTGGTGAGAGAGATCCCAACGGCAACGTCTCATGCCAGTGCTTTCTTTTAACAACCAAGTGACGGAGGTGTTTCATCTGCAGTATGGACCGAGCCAGATTAACACAGTGCTTGTTTCTCACATCTACAATTTCCAATCTTCGCAAATGCGTCAAACGACTCAGGCCTTTTATCATGTCCTCACTTGCTACGACGGCTTTCAGCGTCTGCAAGCGCTTCAAATTCTGTACTCCGTCGAGGAAACGCACCCCACTGGTGCTATCTGTATATCTTGAAGTTTTACCTTGAAAATTCTTCACCATCAGGTGCTGAAGGTCTTCCAGCTTTGTTATTCCCCATGGCAAGTTCTCTACATGAGTGTGCCATGCATCCAAGATTTTTAGGCTCCGCAACTTGCCTATCGCCTCTGGAAGCTCTTTAACTCTCGTCTCCCGAATGCACAAATAACGCAGGTTAAAGAGATTGACCAAGTCGCCCGGTAATCTTTCGATATGAGCTCGGTATAGATTCAAAACTGTCAATAGCCTAAAGTTGGAGACCAGCGGAGGGAAAAAGCTGATGAGAACACATGGAAAGAGCGAAGTTTAGGCATCTTTTCGTTCAATTGGTGACCATCCCTGCTTCCAATTATTGATAGACTTTGAACTCTATATTGCAGCATCCCTCCTCTATCAGTGTCATATACCTGGTGGAAATTTCTTCTCTTGATCTAGCCACAATCAGGTCCGTCACAAGATGGTGCATTCGAAAGCGGCTCCCCCTTCCAAATTCATTCTTTTCTGTCACCTGGAGCATAGATGAGCTCACAAGTTGGTTGAGGCACTGCTCTGCCACCTCCTCTTCCGTGCGCTCTGCACCTTCTTGTACAAGTCCTTCTGCCACCCATAATCTGATCAATGATTTTCTTTTGATGACATAGCCTTTCGGGAATATCCCACAATATAACAAGCAGTTCTTGAGAACATACTGTAGGTCGTCGATGCTGCGGTTTATGTTAGCAGATACCCCGTGGAGCTCCGGGTTTGCTCTTTCGCCCCATGCTGGACCATCAAGAATGCTCGTCCATGCCAGCTTAGTCTTTTCGTTCCGTGAGATCTCCCTGCCTATGGACACCAAGGCCAATGGCAAGCCATCACACCTGTCCGCTATTCTTCTAGCTAAATACTCTAGCTCTGGAGGACAACTTCCATTATTCTCTCTCTCAAATGCTTTCTTGCAGAAGAGAGTCCATGCCGCCACCTTCTGCAATGGCCCAAGGTGCATAACCCGGTCATCGACGGCCGCCGAAGCAACTTCCTGTTTCCGTGTGGTAATAACGACTCTGCTCCCGCGACCATTGTCGAACAATGCACTACTGACATAATCCCAAACATCTTTACGCCATATGTCATCCAAGATAATAAGGTACCTCTTGGGCTGCAGAAGCGACTTGAGTGTCTCCACTAGCCTCCAGGAAGGCATAGAATCAAGGCTGTGCACGATGGCCTCCCTGTTTCCCCGTGCAATTCCGATATGATTCTTTTCAGCAGAACATCGGCGTTGTATCTCTGAGATACAAAAACCCATGCACGGCAGTCAAAGTGGCCGACGACCATCGGAGAGTTGTAGGAGTTGGTAACTAGAGTGGTCTTGCCAGCACCTCCCATTCCCCACACGGAGACCACGGTGCGCTGGGGCTTCGTATCCGTTAGCCATCTCACCAGCAGATCCCTGTGCTCATCAAACCCCTCTATCTCATCTTCCGGGATGAAATGTGCTGAATCTGCGAGATGCCGGCTTGCAACATGTTGGTCGTCGTTCGAATTGGTCGATCCTTCAGGCATCCTGATGCCGTATCTTTCTCTAGTTTCTAAAAGCTGACCAAGCTCTTTCTTCGTATTCTGTAGATTATTGAAGAGCTGGCGCAAATCCTTGATTTTCTGGGGGTCGCTCCAGGCGCTGTAGAGGGGGCCCTTGAAGATGCTCCGGCTCTGTCCAGCGGTAAGATAAGTGAATTCATCGGTATGGGCGTTGATATCGTAGGCGATCTCCCTGACTTGCTTCACCCAAACGCCTACCAGCTGGTTGTCGCCTCTATATGTGTCCGCATATCGTAGAAATGCCTGCGCGACCTCGAGGTCTCTCGTGATGCCACGAATTTTTGGCTCAATTTCTCTCAACGACGAGGCCAGGGAAACCACCTGTCCGATTGCCGCCGACGTAAAGGTGGCAGCTATCTTTTGCATCAAACAAATCACAGCAACCTCAGCCATCCTGCCTCTCTGTCTCTCTAATTTGCTTGTCTCAGAAGCTTCTAATTATACAATCCACGACCGACCGCCCAGCTGCTCGAAGCCTCCGGCTCCTCCGTCTGAATTTTGAAGAAGGGGCGAAGAACTTGAACCGTCGGTAGCCTTTCGGTCGAATTATTGAAGAAAGGGAAGGGGAGGAGGAATGGGTAAGAAATGTCACCAGCCTTGACGAGTCACGATCCAGGGATGAAGAATTCGCTGTCACTGAAATTTCCCGCCGTTAATGCTGCTCTATCGCAGAAAATGATACCATTGTCCAAGAGCTCTTGTCATTACTCAATTTGAAAAATTGGTGTCCTCGGGTCATCCACGCGCCGGCCCAAGTCGGCGTATCCAAAGGTGAAGATTCCGTGCAGAAGAGGGTGGTGGAGTCCACAGCCTGCAACCCGTTCGCTAGCGCGCGTCCATTGCTGCCCGTTCCACGCGGCAGTCGGGACATCCTCGTCTTTCTTGGTAACAAGAGGACCTCGCATCCTCACCACCGCCTTGAGATTACGGGAAGAAAAGAGGACAGGATCGTGCGTCTCCAAACATCCCAGAATAATTCCCTCAATCCCCCTTCAATAAATCCTAATGTATAAGAGCTGATCTGTAGTTCTAATACGGCATAGGATGAGCTGTTAGGCTGGCCTCGTGGAGGATACATGTAACAACGATCGTGAAATTTACAATGTATCAACTTCTGTCTTAAACTTCATGAAATATTAGCAGACTAGGCTTAGATGCATCAACTGCTTGTGGTATTTGGGCTTTGCCCAATCGTCCCTCAAGACTGCTAGCAATATTAATCTGGAACTATTAACTTTGGCAGTACAAGGAAGAAGAGGAACTATGGAATGTACCCTCGTCTCCTCCTGTGACACAGATCACCACTTATCTGTTCTTTTGAGTAACATTCAAACGCTATGTCTATGTCATCGAGCATATGGAAAACACTAGAGTCTTTTACATAGTACAGCTGTCCTACCTGTCCCCCTTCTTGACCTAATTCATGATGATGGGGATATGTTACGTAAGGTTAAATCAATGTCAATTCTATAAAACTTTACTGATATGAAAGGGCTCTTATTCTTTTGACTGTTACTAATTTACCGACAGAAGGATTATCAACTATATCTTAGCAATGGTAAGCTCTGCTTGCGAAGAAAAAAAAAAAGTACTGCTTGCTTGTGCTTTAAATAAATAACCTTTAAATCAGCAAGCTGAACAACTGCACCTAATTTATATCTTTGTAGCCCTTATCCTTCCATGGACTGAAAGATAATAAAATCTACTGTCATCCCAATTAGTTATGTGCTTTGGTTATGCAGAAATGATGAAGTTTTTCAGCCAAAAAAAAACTTGCTATTGGCCAAATGCTTAACCTAAGATTTTTTTTAGAGCTAATGCCTTCAACTTAACTAGTCCTTTAGGTGTCCTTTTTCTGCTCTTATAGGAGACCCATATGCTATTCTTATTTCTTAGTATTTTTCATCCATCAAGTTGAACTTTGATGGCTTTATGTGGGAAGATTCAATGGGTTTTGATTATATTTTTCATGATAAGAGTGGCAAATTCACTATGGCAGAGTCAGTACTATTTGAAATTTTACTTTGGTCTCCTAACTGAATTTACTGCACCACTAATTTATCGTAGAAGGAGATTCCAGCGCTGTTATTGGATAGATCCAGAAACTCCTATTGTCTCCATCATTTTCTATGATGTATAAAGAAAAAGCTACTTCCTTTCATAGATATTATCATCATTGTTTTAGAAAGACGAACAAAATTATTAATTCTCTAGCTACTATAGTGATGGCTTGTTCTCAGGCCTTTTGTTAGAGCGACAATCTCTTAGATGAGTTGATCTATGTGCTGGAAGCTGATGCTAGAGGCGTAGTGTATCCCTGGTTCTACTCTAGTTCATCTCTTGCATAAAAAAAATAAAAATAAAAAATTGCACCCAACATTGAAAGGTCTAGCAAATCTATGCAAGAAGAAAGAAAATGTGAAACTTCACTGCTTTGATCTCTTACAGTTGTAAACAAATAAACACATTAATATGAGGTACATGAACAACTTTTTGTGACTGCTCACTTTATATCTACATGGAATAAGAGGAGATATGGCATGCATCCGTATCTCCTCTCTATCAGATTGCCCCTTACCTATTCTTAAGAAGGGAATATTCGAACTCCATGTCTCAAAAATTGAGTATATGGCAAGCACTAGGAAAGTCTTTCTTCGGTCCAGCCGTTCCCATTGTTAACCCAGTTCATGATAATGGGAATGTGACGAACTTTTAAGAGATCCTCCTTGCTCTCATCCCCTTCACGCAGCTTCTCCACCAACTCTTTGGACATATCATCAAGTTCCAATCTTCGGAGAAGAGTGAGGTTTTCAATGCCCACAGGAACCATCTTCAAATCTCTGCATCTTACCAAGAATAGTTCTTGCAAGCTTTTTAGTGCCCCAAGTTCTATTTCTATGTTGCGGAGATGGGCCATGTCTTGTAACCGGAGTACTTTAAGCTGGGGGAACCACCCCGCATTGAAGTGCAAATTCAACCCATCATATGCTTCAAAAAGAATTAGAAATACGAGCTTGGGCAATGAGGATAGCAAATGAAGCGAATCTTCTCCAATACCAGACGATTGCAGTGTTAGATGTGTGAGGTTCGTAAGGGAGAACAACCAGCTAGGCAACTTCTCCTGTTCCAGCTTTCCATACAAACTTAGCTTTTGAAGCAGGGGCGGCGGTGGAGAGAGAGCTTCCAACTGCAAAGTCTCCTGCCTGTATTTTCTTGCAACAACCAATGGCGAAGATGTTCCATCTTCACGATGGACTTGCAGAGCTTAGCACAGTGCTTGTTTCTCACTTCTACTATCTCCAATCTTCTCAAATTTGTCAAATTTCTCAGGTGTTTTATCATGTCCTCATCAGCCACCACAGCCTTCAGCGTCTGTAGGCTCTTCAAATTTTCTATTCCATCAGGCGTATGCACCCCTGTGACGCTATTTGTATATCTAGAAGTTTTACCTTGAAGTTTCTTCACCATCAAGTGCCTCAAGTTTTCTAGTTTTGTTGTTCCTATGGGTAAGTTCTCGACATAGGTGAGCCATGCGTCCAAGGTTTCCAGGTTCCGCAGCCTACCAATTGCCTTTGGGAGCTCTCTCACCTTCGTCCTTCGTACACACAAATAGCGCAGGTTGAAGAGATGGACCACTTCATTTGGCACTCTATCAATAGGAGCAGAGTGTAGATCCAAAACCCTCAGTAGCTTAAATTTGGGAACAAAAAAGGGGACATAAATGATGATGATGAGAAGATATGGAAGGAGCAGAGTTGTTCCATGTTCATGCTCAACTGGTGATGGCCCCTGCCTCCAATATCGAAAGTCTCCGAACTCTCTGTTGCACATTCCCTCTCGAATTGTTGTCATAAACCTCACAGAAATTCTCCTCGCTTGATCTAGCCACAATCAAGTCCCTCATTAGATCATGAACTTGGCAGCGGCTCACCCTCCCAAATTCATTCCTTTCTACAGCTTGCAGCATACATCGGCCGATGAGTTGGTTGAGGTAGTCCTCTGCCACTTCCTCCCTCGATCTCTCCCCCCTTTCTTCATTGACAAAACCTTCTGCCACCCATAGCCTCATCAGCCTTTTCCTTCCAATCAAATAATCCTCTGGGAATATGCTACAGTACAAGAAGCAGTTTTTAAGGTAATTCGGCAGATCGTTGATGCTGAGGCTCAAAATTACAGACACCTTGTGGAGCTCTGGGTAATTGCTCCTCTCCCATAAGAGATTATCATGAACATTCTTCCATGCCGACTCCGTCTTTTCACTCTGTGCCAGGAGGTTGCCTAGAGTCACTATAGCCAAGGGCAAGCCTTCACACTTCTCCACCAGTCTTCTACCCCAATAATCCAGCTCTGGAGGACAAGTTCTATCCTTCTCTCTCTGAAATGCTTTCTTGCAGAGGAGAGTCCATGCTTCTTCCTCTTTCAGAGGCCTTAGTCCGACGACCCGACAATCATCTGCCTTTATAGCTACTTCCTGCTTCCGAGTGGTAATTACAACCCTACTCCCACGAATGTTATCAAACAAAGCATCACTAACGTTAATCCAATCATCTGTTTGCCAAACATCATCTAAATAACAAGGTACCTTTTTTGCTGCAGATGTGCGCGGATTTTCTCGACCAGCATCCTGTGATCCATGGAGCAGATGTCATGAGGAGCAGACTCCATCTCGCGGTAGAATTCTCTCATGATTCTTCTCAGCAAATCGTCGGTAGTGCAGTTTTGAGACACATAAACCCAGAGCCGGCAGTCAAACCTGCCGATGATCATCTGAGCTTTGTACACGCTGGTGACGAGAGTGGTCTTGCCAACACCGCCCATGCCCCAGACGGAGACCGTCGTCCGCCGGGGCTCCTCATCCGTCAGCCAGCCAATGAGTTGTTCTCTTCGTTCCTCGATCCCTACGATATCATCTTCACCGAGAAAGTGCGCAGAGACCGCGAGACGCCGGCCCATTTCGCACTCATTATTCAAGCTAGCCGATGCTTCCTCCATCCTGATGCTGTATCGCTGGTTAGTCTGGGAGAGCCGGTCGAGCCTGTCCTCCACCTTCTCCAATTGATTGGCGATGCCATTTAAAGCGCTGCCGTGGGAGTAGTTGAAGACATGGAAGAGGTGGCTCTTGAGAAGGTTGTTCCGGTCCTGTCCAGACGTGATATAGGAGTACTCGTCGACGATGTCTTCGATCTGGAATGCAACGTCTCTCACACTGTTGAGCCAGGCTCGGACGAGTTCCTGGTTGCTGCCTCTGTAGTTGTCGGCGTTCCTGAGGTACTCCTGCATGACCTGGAGTTCCGCTTTGATTTCGCCCATCTTGCGGCGGACTTTTTGTTCGCCGGCAAGCAGGGAGCGGACCCGTCTGACTGCCGCCGAGGACAAGACTTCGGCCATCTTTTCGATCAAACAGCCCACCACAACCTCGGCCATTCTGCTTCGCTCTCCCTCACTATCTCTATTTTACCGGGACATTAAACATCTTTTGCAACCTCCATGCTTTTCTTTGATTTTTATTTCTTATCTTTTATTTTCATTTTAAACTAAAAGAGTGGTCTCTTCCTGCTCTTATGCCCACCCATCCATGTCTCGGTGCAAGTTCCATGGCTTAAAACGATAGAATATTTATTTATCAAATTGAAACTATTTATTCTTGAGATTGAAATGATGGTGACATCTTGAAAGTTCCAATTGCGGACCCTTTGTTACGAGGGACAAGTCCTGCGCCCTGCCCTCCAGACTAGAGTTTAGCAGTTTTGACTCTTATACCTATCTTTACTCAAAACTTTGAAGCTGGCCATTGGTAAAAAAAATCTTTTAGGCAGCGTTTGATAAGAAAAAATATTATCCATGGATAAGTGTAGGGATAGAGTTTATCCCCTGGTTATTTCTAGGGATATCCCTTGGCTATCCCATTGATCATATCAAATGCAAAAAGGTAAATTTATAGGATAACCTTTTTTTTACTCTTATTTGGAGGGATAACCAGTTATTCCTGCATTTTCTAGGAAATAAATTGAGGGGATATCCCATGGTTAACCATGGTTAACCATGGATTATCCCTTTGGTTAACTTTATTCCTTGTTATCCCTTAGGTAGTGTTTGATAGCTTTTTGGTTATCCCTGGATAAATGTACAGGATAGCATTTATCCAGGGGATAGCTGAGGGGATAAGCGCCTTTTTAAAATTACCACTCTGCCATCAAGGGATAACTTTAGTTATTCCTGGGTTTCCTAGGGAATAAGTTCAGGGGATAACCCATGGTTAAACATGGGTTATCCCCTCTGGTTAAACTTTTTCACACTATCCCCTATAGCTATAGCATTTGGGGATAAAGAAAGATATATCCACCATATCAAATACACCCTTATAGTTATGGCTTTTGAGAATAAGAGGGGATATTCAGGGATATCCCCTCTTATCCCCTATTTCAAAATACTACCTTAAGAAAATTTAAACCAAGCATAATGGTCATGATATATCTTATATTTTATTTAAAGATGACTATTTATTAGTTGCAAGAGCAAAACTAAAAGGGATAGCATAAGTCTCTTAAGGCTTCGTTTGAAACACAAGTCATTAAGGAATTCATTTTTAGATAAAATAAAGTCTATAATAGCATTTATTTTTAAATGAATTCCCATATTTGATCATCCACTATATATTTATTTAACTATGCAATTAAAATGAAATATCATATTTGCAAGAAATGCAAATTGAATTTAGAAGCCGTTTGGTTCATAAAAATAGAATTCTATAATCAGAATTAGAATTACTAATTACAATTCCACTGTTTGTTTAGATTAAATTAGAATATAATTTTGATTTCATATGAAATCAGAATCATGTTTTAGGATAAATTAAAATTCGGACTCTTGCTTAATTCTTATTCTAATATTGTAACTGTTATCATTCTTCTTGCGTGTAACTGTTTTCATCGTGTCCCATTTCTCACTTCTCACATGACCTTGCATCCTTCTCCCACTAGTGACCTCTCTTATCATATCATCATCATCAATTATGAACTTTTCCTCTTCTTCCGCAACACGATAAAAAATACATCGGAATAATTTTTTTACAAAGTATACATTATAGTTGCACATTAAAAAGAGAAAGATGAGGAACTCTTTTTTTTTTAATAAATGCATAGTTTATTATGGTCTTCCCTTATTTATTAATTTTTAGATTTATTTATTTGTAAAATAAAAAATAAATTAAGTATATATAAAAAGAATTTAAAAAGAATTTCAAAAAACTAATTCCAATTTCAAGGTTTAGCTCAACCAAATAAAAAATAATAGAAATAAATCTGATTCCAATTCCGATTTTCATGTGAATCAAACAAGGGGAGGAAATGAGTGATACTGATTCTACTTCTAATGAAATTAAATTCTAATTTCATTTCTGATTCTAACGTCAACCAAACGGACACTTAATATTCCATTTTCCTAAATTATTCTTATTTAATAATTAATTAAAATATTGATTTGAAAAATTGTTTTGTTAATCATTCTCAAATCAAATTTAATTATGTTAATTGTTATTATATTCAATTACATTTAATTATAATTTAATAATTAAATATTATTTAGATCATATAATGATGATTCTAATGAAATAATAAATTATTGATCTATAATATTATAATTATATTACAATATAATAATAATTTTAGTATTATTTCAATAAATTATAGTGTAATAATATTATTATTAATAATAATAATATTATATATATTAAATATTAAATAGTATTTTATTATATACTAAAGTATTATTTAATATATTATAATATTAATAGATTATAGTAATGTATTATTATGTTATCTTATTACAATATAATGTAATAATATCATATTACATTATAATATTATATTATAGTGTAATATTATTAATATATTATATTTAATATTGAATAAATATTAAAATTAATGTTATATATTAATAGAATAATAATAATATATTGGTTACTATATTATGTAATTTATCATAATATTATAATATATCATAAATAACATAATATTAATTGTATTATAATGATTATTAATGTAACAATGATTTGTCATAATAATAATAATGTGATAAACAAAGGATAATTTTGTTTAAACATTTGTTTTCTTCATTCTATTGAATTCATTTGTAAATCCTATTAAAATTGATAATATTTGCAACAACAAGAAGTAATTCTATGATATGGTAGTTAGAATTTCAAAATCAATGATTTATTGTGTTGTGAATAAAGCAAATCATAGATTTGTAAATTATTCTATAAAAATTATAGAATTCATTTGTTCCAAGTAGGTGTAAGATAATCTTTGATACTTGATGTACATTCTTTGTCAAAATATCAATGCAGAAAAGTTCAATATTACTTTTAGCCCTTTTATGCCAATGAAGCTCGAAATAGAAATCTATAATATGCTACTGATGCATCCAAAGGAGAAAGTATGGCAATATTTGGGTATTCATTTATCTAGTAATAAATTAATTGAAGCTAACTTTAATTATCTAATAGAGCAAATTCATAAGAAGTTTGATAGTTGAAAATAGAAAGCACTTTTATTTGCAAGTAGATTTACTTTAGTCTGATTAATTTTATCTTCAACACCTATCTATTGTATGTTGAGTTGCTATATGTTGTAGGTTATCCTAGCAAGATTAACCACAAACTTAAAGGTTTTTTTGGGCCCACACATTTGATAGACAGGGGCTACATTTGATCTCTTGGCAGGAGATATATCATCCAAAACCTAAGTGTGAGCTTAGTATTCAGCTAATTTATATCAAGTAGATAGCTCTTCCTACCAAACTAGGTAGGTAGCTAGTCATTTAGCTTAACTCTTTATGGGCTCAAGTTGTTACTTTATACCTTAGGATGCTCAATCATATGGCACAAGATCTTTAGTAATACTGAAACATTGATGTACTAATTTATTTGATGCTAGGAACTAGCAATTAGTTATATCTTACCAAATAGAGGTAGGAACTGGGTCGTGCTTGGCACGGCACGACCCAGGCCCACCATGCCTCTAAAACTACCGTGCCATGCCTGATATGGTTCAGTAACAAACGGGTCGTGTCAGGCACGGCACAATAAAAAAAATTCAGACCGGCACGGCTCGTGATCCATTTTGGGCTATGGACCGTACTGGGCCTAAGCCGTGCCGGGCCAAGCAAGACCCATATGAGCCGTGGCTAGGCACTGCAGTGCCTCAGTGCTTAGGAGGCATTGCGGTGCCTAGGAGGCACCGCAGTGCCTCTACCTAGGCACTACGGTGCCTAGGAGGCACCCACTGCTGTGCCTGGGAGGCACTGCAGTGCCTCCTAGGCACAGTAGTGCCAATGCCTCCTAGGCACTGCAGTGCCAATACAGTGCCTAGGCACGCTTGGCCGTGCCGGCCCGACGGACCGGTCCAGGCCCATCATGGGCGGTACCGTGCCAGGCTAGGGAAAATAAATTTTCGAGCCCAGCACGGCACGGTTTATGGACCGTGCCGACAGAGCCCATGTGGGCCTGGGCCGTACCGTGCCATAAGCAGAACGGCCTAGTGCCTACCTCTATTACCAAAGACCTATAGTTATCTAATCTTCCATTGGATGCTTGGTGTACTTTTTTTAATATACATGCCGATATTGATTATCTTAAGGTTGCTAATTTTATAACTCAAAATAGGAGCTAGGATGATATTAAACTGAGCTCTGTTTTCTCTATTGCTATGATGATACACTCCATTTGATACCTATATCAAAAGATCAATAGTGTGACCAGCGTTGTTGGAGGAAAAATAGAATGGTGAAAGCTCCTTTTAGTAGAATTGAATAGGTAGCTATTGCCTTCATGTAGTTTAAATTATAAACCTTTTTGCTTATCAGTGTTTGAAGTATACAACTCTTATGCTTTGCCTCCTTAAGCATCTCATGCTTATGTTGAGTGAACACCCTATGTAGTTTAAATTACAAATCCTTTTGCTTATCGATATCTGAAGTATACAACTCTTATGCTTTGCCTCCTTAAGCATCTCATGCTTATGTTGAGCGAGCACCCTCAACCAAATTTCTACCACTAATATCTTACCTTCTTGCACCTTCACTTTGATAGTAGTTTCATGAAGGTCAATTTTAATTTCCTACCACCCAAGTGCTTTAGCACTATTGCCCACATATGAGATGGCTCCTTTCAATGATTCCCGCCATTTAGGGCAACAGGATCCCTTGACTCTCCAAACCTTTACCTTAGCTTGCACTTCAATATTAAGATGCCAAATGCCTCCCAAGGCACTTTGGCTATATGCAAAGTTGCAAGGTAAAGCATTTCAAGGGACTAGACTCTCCCACTATGTCCCCCAATTAAACATTCATATAAACAAGCAACAATCTAGCTATACAAAGCGTTGGGAAAAAAAGCGTTGGGAAAAGAGCTTTCAAAAAGCATTAGCAATCTTGCGAAAATTCCCGACGCTTCTACAAAGCGTTGAAAAAAAAGAGTTGCTACAATAATACTTTATTATAGTGTATATAGCTAAGCTTGCACCTGAATGCCTAGTTAGAAACTCTATTAAACTAAATACTTAGTGTCCTTGAGTTTCTACAAGCAATGCAGAGCCCTTTGGGTTGACTACAATACTTTTGTACGTCTCCATGCCTAACATATATAGACTCTTGTCAAAAATGCTTTTACAACTAGGCATCGTTATTTTGATTTCATTGATTTGCCCTACAAATCAAGTACCTCTCATCTAGACACCATGTTGTCCAATAAGAGTATTCTTGTTCCATGATGCATCACATTGTGGCATTGATCCACAATCCAATATGTTATCCTTTGAGAACAGAATAAACTAACATGACACAACCATGCAACAAGCCGATGCATCTTCTTATGTTGCTTAGCCAAATCACCAAGCTGATGCATCTTGCAACTCTTTAAGTCTCGATTGTTCATTCATGTTTGATCCCTCCTAATTTCCACCATACAAGTAGTCTTATAGACTTGCATTTCATAATCCAAGTCTTGTATCCTCAACACGTGCCTTCCATTCATGGCCATATCACCTGACGATGGTCATGTTTTGTTTGCATATGATTATGCTCTGCATGATACATAAGATCCATGACTATAGATATACTACCTAACATTCTTTGTCCATGACTTGCTTGCATACCATTATTTACTACCACGACACTAGTAGCATCCAAGTATACTTATCAAGTAAATATATTCAATCAACATCCCTTTGTGCCATGTTGCCATCTTATTGGCATGACTCTCTTAATTGTCCTAAATCTTTAACTTACTTTAGGGCACATATTAGGATTGACATCCTTTAAGCCACACTTGTACTCTATGATTGATCAATCCCTATATATATATATCATTGTGAGACATTGACTTCCTATGTTCACAAGACTTTTTGTTAAGGTAGATCACACCCTTGCCTTAATGGTCTCCTATCATCTCTATGCTCTACTACATAAATTAAAAACAGATAGGACAGCTCGGATAGCTCTCTGATGGCCAACCTCAAAAGATATTGCTTCATACAATATAACTACTAACTCATTCGATCAAGTATTTTTCTGAATGCCTTGCCTTGCAATCATGCCAGAGTGCGCCCATGTCTAGCTAAGAAGCCTAAGTGAATTGAGAATACATTCAAAATATCACACTTCTTTCCAATCCTTAAGGAATCATAGAGCATCCACATGTCTTAGTGAGTCATTACCATGCTCAATATTAAGTTCCTCATCTACAATTAACCATGGATCACTCCCTCAATATCTAACAAGGCATCGACCCTTTGGCCATCCTTGAGTTCCAAAAAGTGTGAAGGAGCGTTGTAAGTTTTCGTACAAATTAAAGAAGGCCTCTGCCACTCCCATGCCGGTATCTTCCGCAACGAGCTTGCAGCCATGCCAACTTTGTATCAAAGTCTTTATACATTCGTGTATACCAAACACTGAAGAGACCTTGTTACCTTAGTTCGTGCATGAGATCCTCACTAGGACCGTAGCAAGTTCTTCAATTCTTCTAACTTGAGCAGAGCCTTGCTAAACCGAGTCTCACTAAACCAGCCGCACAACGCCGAAGAATGGCTTTCTTTATTTTTTATCACAAATTTTCAATGCTTGATACTTTTCCTCTCAGCTTTCTCAACCCAAATGAATGTTATAATAATGATATATTACTAGAAGACAGAAACACCTATTCTACATAGAATAATACGAAAAGAATCAGCTATGATATAAACCCCAAAAGCCTGGTGGAAGAAAACTCGGCAGTTCTCACCAACTCATTAAAGAATACATAAATCTGGTTTGATATTGTTTATAATTTGATATGTGTCAACTGATTTAATTGATGAAAACTCTAAGTTGCAAAAGTTGCCATCAATAATCTTATAAGCATCCTCTATGCTATTTTACAACTTATCATCTCAATAAATTTGGTGAAAGTAAAAAACTAAATTCTATTATGTTGACATGGGTGCCATTAATTCATCCACACGATATCCCAAAAGTTCACTCTTCGTAACTCTGGGACTCTTCGGATTCTGAGGGATGCTTCGTATGTTAACCCTCTAGCTTATCCGCTGGTGATAACCTTCTTTAAATAGAAGACCGAAGGTATCTTTGTGAGGAGGTCTTCTGAGTGAGAGACACGTCCGAGGGTCACCGAAGGGCTCTTTCTCCTTCTTCCATCACCACGGCTTAGAGGTGTGGATGCATTGGGGACTCTGGTAGCCCTCAATGACCGACGATCCTGCTTCCGCTGCTGCCGATATTGAGGTATGTCCGTCATTATCGGTATGTCCTTTATCTTCGGCTCGACTCAGGAGAGTTGAGTACGGAGCATAAATATGCGTGAGCAGTGTATCAATAGTGATATGTCCACAGATTCGTACTAAGCCTGTTATAGCCGAATTGGAAGCATTGGTGTATGCTCGAGTCAGGCAACTTTATGATGCCTGGACTTGTGTTCGTACGATGTTTGAGCACGCCATGGCCCATTGAGTGGGAGCTCCATCGTAGCATGTATTACGTTGCATGTGCTAAAGTCGACCTTGTAAGGGGTAATGCGAAATATTCCTTCTCCATTATCGTGTGAGCCTTACAACTATGTAGTGTCCTTGGACTTGAACCTATACCATGAAGTTGGAGTGCAGGATGACTTCCTTAGCCTTATCCTTCAGGGTCATGGAATTGATACGGCCACATGAGACAATCCTTGGAAGTCAACTGGACAAGGATGGACTGGTATGAGTGTTTAAGAAAGATTATTCGTGACCACACCTTATGTCCGGACAATCATGTGTATGAGTTGCATATGATTATAGATACCAACATTATGACTTTGTATTTTTTCAAGTGCTGCTCAGGGTAGATCTCTTGAGGGATTGAGAGTGCTTGATTAGATGTGATCGAATTATCTAGGACACAGACGGGATTGGATTATATTCTTGTTCGCTGTGTTAGTTATTTATTAATTTAATGCAGTAATGTAGTATATCCACTATGTGTCACTGTGTGTGAGTTTTCATCGGGTCGCACACCCCATCGCACTGTAAGTTGAGAGAGTAGAGGTTATAATGTTCCTGTGTGAACGAGTGGTAGATTGTTGGCCTGGGTGCCATTAATTTGTCCACACGATATTCCAAGAGTCCTTGGAGACTCTTCGTAACTCTAGGACTCTTGACTTTTCGTAAGCTAACCCTCTCGCTTATCCGCTGATGATATCCTTCTTTAAATAGAAGACCGAAGGTATCTTCGTGAGGAGGCCTTCTAAGTGAGAGACGCGTCCGAGGGTCACCGAAGGGCTCTTCCTCCTTGTTCTTCCATCACCGCGGCTTAGGGGTGTGGATGCATTGGGGACTCTGGTAGCCTCCGATGACCGATGATCCTGCTTCCGTTGCTGCCGATATTGAGGTATGTCCGTCATTATCGATATGTCCTTTATCTTCGGCTCCTTCATATTATCTTAAAAACATATTGCTTTCTGTTTTTGGAGGAAACTTAGAGTTAACAGTTTTTTTTTCATATTAATTTAAAAGAATGGATCTTTGTCTGGTGCACAAATAGTTCAGTGTCTTGGCAGCAGATCTAGACAAGACGCAGCTTTAGAATTGACGTGTAAGAAATTGGTAGTACGCGTTAACAAGCCGTCGCACTCGCCTTAACTGGAAGGGTTCGAAAATTGGGTGGCCTCGGCTTGATTTCATTGCACCGATCATCAACCTGAATAGACCAACGATGTCGACTCTGATAAGGATATTATTTGTCTTTTACTTTCATCACCTTAAGCGTTCTCCAGCCTTGAGACTTTTTATGGAAAAATTAACACAATAAGCCAAGACATGCTGCTCTCACGAAAGTGTTGCCAACTAACGCATCTTCTCAAATAATTTTTTAAGTCAGGTTAGTCTGTTAATTTTTGCCATAATGTTTGATTTTCTTTTAAAAAAATCCAAGCCAACTTGCCAAATTAACATTATTGTATACTGCTTTACCCCAAAAAAAAAAAACGAAAAAAAAAATTTATTTGCAATAGCGACAGCTGACAGTTACTTTTCATGAACTAATGTTACGATATTGTATAATATTATTTCTAAAAATTATTTTACTTTCCTCCATTTCCATACTGAACTGTGACTTTATAATGCCATTGAATATCCCAATCGTTGTAGCTCATTCTGCATGCATCGCAGAGCGCTACACCCCGTAAAAATTCTAGGAAGGACTCATCCCAGTGGATCGTTTGTAATTCACGACAAGAAATGTGGAAGGGTCCACAACAACCATGAGGACGATACAACGGACCGTCCCAGGACGCAAGGGCGCGATGTTCTTGAGAGTGAAACGAAGAAGCCAACATGACCAAGAAGGATCATGAAACTTTCTTCCTTGATTATTTAAAAAAAAAAAAAACACTAGAAGCTAGATGAGATCTTCATGTTAAAATTTAAGTATTTGATAATCTATATCATCACCGTGTTTTTTTGCCATATTTTAGTATCGGAACGACGGAACAAGATTCCAAACCCTCGTTCGATCTCTTGAAGATATAAATTGGACAGTTACAATATCCATGTTTGATCAAATAAGAAATTGATAACATGATGGCATAAATTGTGAAAATGTATGTAGAGTTGAAATAAAAAACTATATATATATATATATATATATTTCAGAAAAAGAAAGAGCATTTTTCATGATTCTTCTTACTCGTGTTACTTGAGAAATAGTTACTCTAAGAAAGTTGTCAATTGAAAGCAAATTTATTTATTAAAATAACTAACTTGAATTACCATTTTCCTTGGAGGAGATGACATAACTAAGTTGCTAAAATAACTCAATTTGTTAAAACAATTGATTCATGGTGACCTGGTTTTTTTTTTTTAATTTCACATCTAACTAACATATTGCTCTATACAATATTTAAAAATTTAATTATAATATATAATATTACTCATGGAGTTTGATGGGTTGAGAATGAGTTAATTTCAACTTTTTCATCATAATTTGTCTACTCAGTCTGATTAATAAATGGTTTGGGAGCCTCTAAACTTGAATCCGATCCATTTAGTATTGGTCAAGTCAAGTTTTAATTAATTTTATTTTTGTCCTGCTGAAGCCTAACATCGATTTGAATTCGTGTTGATGGTGTTGATGGTGTTGATGGGTTAGGTCACCATTGCTTAAGCCTCAAGATAAATATATAGGAAGTGACTGGAGTAGAACAAATTGGACCACAAGATGTCAACATTGGTAAGCTTCGAGGAGATGTATGCATGGGAAATAGCAGGGAAGCTTCGTTAAAAACCTTTCACTGTCAAGTCCGCGTGCTTGACTAGCGTAGAACATTGTTTATTAAACATAAACAGACGTGGTCGCTTTCCTGAGTCCACTTGAATATTATAGCAGCAACGTATCACCAAAGACAACACGAAAAAATAAAAATAAAAAATAAAAGAATTTCCAGATAGAATAGTTTTCGAATAACTCACTACATAAATCCTAGTAAAACTAGAGTAAGCAACGTTCAACGATTCTCACTTTATCATTATTAAATAGATAAATATCATGTAGGGAATTACGTATATTTTATATGAATCAAATTTATATATATAACATGTAGCGGAAGATAAAAATAAATACGAATTTAACTCCCAAAGTCCAAGATCCTTAGGAACAGATTCAGTTAATAAGAAATAACACATAATTTAATAATAGATCATACATGTATTCTTTATTGGGAATGAAGCCCAATGAAGCCGGTAAACGATTTACCACTAGCCGTCCATGCGTCCGGCCTCTAATGGTGATCACGCGAAGATCTTTGGATCATGTCCTCTCAGGATTGGTGATAACCTTCTTGCGAGGGATGCTAGCATCTCTTTTCTTTTCAATTGATTTTCCAAATCAAGAAAAATTTCTTGATCAAGATCAAATCTTGATCAATCAAGAGAGAGAAAGAAACATCCTAGAGAGAGAAAGGATGTTTTAGAGAGAGAAAGTAGGTGTTAGGCATCTAGAGAGAGAAGGGAGGAGTTAAGCGTGTCTCTCGAAGGGGGTATCTCTTCCCTTTCTATACATGAAAAGGAGGTTGTGTGGTTCCATAAAAAGGGGGTTTTGTTTCAACCACCTAACCATTCAATCATATCAAGTTGATAACAAATTATCCTAATAAATTTAGGATATTTGTTATAACAAATTATCCTAACAAATTTAAGATATTTGCTATCATAATAATATTAGGATTACAACCACCAAACCCCATCCCTAAAAAATAGGAAATTGATTATCCCATGAAATCAACGTCGCAACCTTGCATTTGGCTTCATGATGATGCGACAAATCATGGGGTTTCCTCTTCCATGACGTGAAGATGGGTCATGTCCATCACATGGCCATGGATCCATCCTCCACGTGGCACGATCTCAGCCCTTGGTTTAATTGGTTTTCCATGAATCAAATCATGCCATCATATGGACCCAATTAAATACCATATTATTAATTTTCAATTAATCTAAGCCATCCATCACATGGATCAAGCCTAATTAATGGATTTCATATTTACATCACATGTACAAAATGTCTCTCTCTTGAACATAAAATTCTTCTTATGATGAATCCTATTCATCAATTTCATGTTCTCTCATTAAGATTGAGTCAAACTCAATCCTAATTAATTGGTCATCTAATTTGAATTAAGTACAACTTAATTCCCATTTTAACTTCATCCAAAATCTTCTTAATGCGTGTGACCCATTAGGTCCCTTAACACGTTGGTAATAATCATGTCCCTAATATTGATCCTAAGAATGACCTGGTCAATACTTTGTCCAAGTCAATTCTTTGATCAAATCAACTCTTTGATTAAGTCAAAGAATCCATGATTATAGATCATGAGTGGCCTCTAGCAAAGCATCATGACCACCCAAGTGTTAAGGGTTTTGTTGACGTGGTCATCAATACCTGTCAATGAACGGTTAACGTACGATTCAATTCCTTCATCACATATCCCAGATCAATCAGTGGTATGGAATGTGTCAACCATATAATTGATCTTTGTTTACTTGATCTTAGAAAAATTGACTCATATGAATAAGAACTTCGAAACCAATTTGAATTCCAACTCAACATTGTAAGGATTTAACAGTTAATTTAATCCATCAAGTGGTCGTGGGATATAACCCTTTCTATCAAGGGAGACGAATCCTATCTTGATCAAACACTACCTTCATGTGCTTCATGTCATACCCAATTGACACCATATTT
>UESW01002005.1:45959-81678 GCA_900491605.1 Calamus simplicifolius | reverse complement strand
TCCGCTGGTGATAACCTTCTTTAAATAGAAGACCGAAGGTATCTTTGTGAGGAGGTCTTCTGAGTGAGAGACACGTCCGAGGGTCACCGAAGGGCTCTTTCTCCTTCTTCCATCACCACGGCTTAGAGGTGTGGATGCATTGGGGACTCTGGTAGCCCTCAATGACCGACGATCCTGCTTCCGCTGCTGCCGATATTGAGGTATGTCCGTCATTATCGGTATGTCCTTTATCTTCGGCTCGACTCAGGAGAGTTGAGTACGGAGCATAAATATGCGTGAGCAGTGTATCAATAGTGATATGTCCACAGATTCGTACTAAGCCTGTTATAGCCGAATTGGAAGCATTGGTGTATGCTCGAGTCAGGCAACTTTATGATGCCTGGACTTGTGTTCGTACGATGTTTGAGCACGCCATGGCCCATTGAGTGGGAGCTCCATCGTAGCATGTATTACGTTGCATGTGCTAAAGTCGACCTTGTAAGGGGTAATGCGAAATATTCCTTCTCCATTATCATGTGAGCCTTACAACTATGTAGTGTCCTTGGACTTGAACCTATACCATGAAGTTGGAGTGCAGGATGACTTCCTTAGCCTTATCCTTCAGGGTCATGGAATTGATACGGCCACATGAGACAATCCTTGGAAGTCAACTGGACAAGGATGGACTGGTATGAGTGTTTAAGAAAGATTATTCGTGACCACACCTTATGTCCGGACAATCATGTGTATGAGTTGCATATGATTATAGATACCAACATTATGACTTTGTATTTTTTCAAGTGCTGCTCAGGGTAGATCTCTTGAGGGATTGAGAGTGCTTGATTAGATGTGATCGAATTATCTAGGACACAGACGGGATTGGATTATATTCTTGTTCGCTGTGTTAGTTATTATTAATTTAATGCAGTAATGTAGTATATCCACTATGTGTCACTGTGTGTGAGTTTTCATCGGGTCGCACACCCCATCGCACTGTAAGTTGAGAGAGTAGAGGTTATAATGTTCCTGTGTGAACGAGTGGTAGATTGTTGGCCTGGGTGCCATTAATTTGTCCACACGATATTCCAAGAGTCCTTGGAGACTCTTCGTAACTCTAGGACTCTTGACTTTTCGTAAGCTAACCCTCTCGCTTATCCGCTGATGATATCCTTCTTTAAATAGAAGACCGAAGGTATCTTCGTGAGGAGGCCTTCTAAGTGAGAGACGCGTCCGAGGGTCACCGAAGGCTCTTCCTCCTTGTTCTTCCATCACCGCGGCTTAGGGGTGTGGATGCATTGGGGACTCTGGTAGCCCCCGATGACCGATGATCCTGCTTCCGTTGCTGCCGATATTGAGGTATGTCCGTCATTATCGATATGTCCTTTATCTTCGGCTCCTTCATATTATCTTAAAAACATATTGCTTTCTGTTTTTGGAGGAAACTTAGAGTTAACAGTTTTTTTTTCATATTAATTTAAAAGAATGGATCTTTGTCTGGTGCACAAATAGTTCAGTGTCTTGGCAGCAGATCTAGACAAGACGCAGCTTTAGAATTGACGTGTAAGAAATTGGTAGTACGCGTTAACAAGCCGTCGCACTCGCCTTAACTGGAAGGGTTCGAAAATTGGGTGGCCTCGGCTTGATTTCATTGCACCGATCATCAACCTGAATAGACCAACGATGTCGACTCTGATAAGGATATTATTTGTCTTTTACTTTCATCACCTTAAGCGTTCTCCAGCCTTGAGACTTTTTATGGAAAAATTAACACAATAAGCCAAGACATGCTGCTCTCACGAAAGTGTTGCCAACTAACGCATCTTCTCAAATAATTTTTTAAGTCAGGTTAGTCTGTTAATTTTTGCCATAATGTTTGATTTTCTTTTAAAAAATCCAAGCCAACTTGCCAAATTAACATTATTGTATACTGCTTTACCCCAAAAAAAAAAAACGAAAAAAAAAATTTATTTGCAATAGCGACAGCTGACAGTTACTTTTCATGAACTAATGTTACGATATTGTATAATATTATTTCTAAAAATTATTTTACTTTCCTCCATTTCCATACTGAACTGTGACTTTATAATGCCATGAATATCCCAATCGTTGTAGCTCATTCTGCATGCATCGCAGAGCGCTACACCCCGTAAAAATTCTAGGAAGGACTCATCCCAGTGGAATTCACGACAAGAAATGTGGAAGGGTCCACAACACCATGAGGACGATACAACGGACCGTCCCAGGACGCAAGGGCGCGATGTTCTTGAGAGTGAAACGAAGAAGCCAACATGACCAAGAAGGATCATGAAACTTTCTTCCTTGATTATTAAAAAAAAAAAAAACACTAGAAACTTTTTCATCATAATTTGTCTACTCAGTCTGATTAATAAATGGTTTGGGAGCCTCTAAACTTGAATCCGATCCATTTAGTATTGGTCAAGTCAAGTTTTAATTAATTTTATTTTTGTCCTGCTGAAGCCTAACATCGATTTGAATTCGTGTTGATGGTGTTGATGGGTTAGGTCACCATTGCTTAAGCCTCAAGATAAATATATAGGAAGTGACTGGAGTAGAACAAATTGGACCACAAGATGTCAACATTGGTAAGCTTCGAGGAGATGTATGCATGGGAAATAGCAGGGAAGCTTCGTTAAAAACCTTTCACTGTCAAGTCCGCGTGCTTGACTAGCGTAGAACATTGTTTATTAAACATAAACAGACGTGGTCGCTTTCCTGAGTCCACTTGAATATTATAGCAGCAACGTATCACCAAAGACAACACGAAAAAATAAAAAATAAAAAAAATAAAAGAATTTCCAGATAGAATAGTTTTCGAATAACTCACTACATAAATCCTAGTAAAACTAGAGTAAGCAACGTTCAACGATTCCCACTTTATCATTATTAAATAGATAAATATCATGTAGGGAATTACATATATTTTATATGAATCAAATCATATAACATGCAGTGGAAGATAAAAATAAATACGAATTTAACTCCCAAAGTCCAAGATCCTTAGGAACATATTCAGTTAACAAGAAATAACACATAATTTAATAATAGATCATACATGTATTCTTTATTGGGATGAAGCCCGATGAAGCCGATAAACGATTTACCACTAGCCGTCCATGCGTCCGGCCTCTAATGGTGATCCACGCGAAGATCTTTGGATCATGTCCTCTCAGGATTGGTATAACCTTTTTGCGAGGGATGCTAGCATCTCTTTTCTTTTCAATTGATTTTCCAAATCAAGAAAAATTTCTTGATCAAGATCAAATCTTGATCAATCAAGAGAGAGAAAGAAACATTCCTAGAGAGAGAAAGGATGTTTTAGAGAGAGAAAGTAGGTGTTAGGCATCTAAGAGAGAGAAGGGAGGAGTTAAGCGTGTCTCTCGAAGGGGGTATCTCTTCCCTTTTTTATACATGAAAAGGAGGTTGTGTGGTTCCATAAAAAGGGGGTTTCATTTCAACCACCTAACCATTCAATCATATCAAGTTGATAACAAATTATCCTAATAAATTTAGGATATTTGTTATAACAAATTATCCAAACAAATTTAAGATATTTGCTATCATAATAATATTAGGATTACAACCACCAAACCACATCCCTAAAAAATAGGAAATTGATTATCCCATGAAATCAACGTCGCAACCTTGCATTTGGCTTCATGATGATGCCCCAAATCATGGGGTTTCCTCTTCCATGACGTGGAGATGGGTCATGTCCATCACATGGGCATGGATCCATCCTCCACGTGGCACGATCTCAGCCCTTGGTTTAATTGGTTTTCCATGAATCAAATCATGCCATCATATGGACCCAATTAAATACCATATTATTAATTTTAATTAATCTAAGCCATCCATCACATGGATCAAGCCTAATTAATGGATTTCATATTTACATCACATGTACAAAAGGTCTCTCTCTTGAACACAAAATTCTTCTCTATGATGAATCCTATTCATCAATTTCATGTTCTCTCATTAAGATTGAGTCAAACTCAATCCTAATTAATTGGTCATCTAATTTGAATTAAGTCCAACTTAATTTTCATTTTAACTTCATCCAAAATCTTCTTAATGCGTGTGACCCATTAGGTCCCTTGACACGTTGGTAATAATCATGTCCCTAATATTGACCCTAAGGATGACCTGGTCAATACTTTGTCCAAGTCAATTCTTTGATCAAATCAACTCTTTGATTAAGTCAAAGAATCCATGATTATAGATCATGAGTGGCCTCTAGCAAAGCATCATGACCACCCAAGTGTTAAGGGTTTTGTTGACGTGGTCATCAATACTGTCCATGAACGGTTAACGTACGATTCAATTCCTTCATCACATATCCCAGATCAATCAGTGGTATGGAATGTGTCAACCATGTAATTGATCTTTGTTTACTTGATCTTAGAAAAATTGACTCATATGAATTAGAACTTCGAAACCATTTCGAATTCCAACTCAACATTGTAAGGATTTAACAGTCAATTTAATCCATCAAGTGGCCATGGGATATAACCCTTTCTATCAAGGGAGACGAATCCTATCTTGATCAAACACCACCTTCATGTGCTTCATGTCATACCCAATTGACACCATATTTGCCATCCGTGGCTAGAGCGACGTTTGCATGTCGTCAAAGCATGATATTCCACACATGAGGTGCAATGAAGATCTCAAGTCAAAGGATCACTCGCACCACCGTCATCAAAGATCAACCATCGACACTATATAGAATATCCATATGGGATCTCTGTGCGGGTCATCCAATGCTTCGTTACAATAATGAACATCCACACACCTATCCAAGTATCTCCATACTTCAGCTTGCGAGATCAGCTGCTCACCACAAGGGTGAAGATATGCAATGTGTGCTAGTCTCATCGGCATTCGACAGTGCCCAGTCCTGTCTACGCATCGACTAGGGAAATTTAAAGAATCGAACCATAATGTGCAATTTTGGATCTCACAATTTTTTAATCTCTATTACAAATTTCATATGCACAGTTCGCATTCTTTTGGACTTTATCTCATAGGTTAAATATATTTAATATATATATAAATTACACCCGGATAGATAAAGAAACCAATAAATTTGATTTGCATTCATAAAGAAATGTGTACAAACTAGCATCTAATCCGATTGGATCTAGGGCACACACTAATCTTTCACTTGCACTAGAGTCAATCACCCATGTATCTAATACCAAGTGACTCAGCATGACTATCATGCTTCTGCTGCGGCAGGACTTTAGTGAACGGATCGGCAATATTATCATCCGTGGGGACTCATTCTATTTTTATATCATTTTGTCCAATGATTTTTCTAATTACATGATATCTTTTAAGTACATGTTTGGACCTCTGATGAGACCTTGGCTTCTTGACTTGCGCAATAGCTCTATTATTATCACAATACAAGAATACTGGATTAACAATGCTTGGAACCACTCCAAGTTAGTGATAAACTTTTTGATCTAAACTGCTTCTTTAGCTGCATCTGATGCTGCAATGTCCTCGGCTTCAGTCGTAGAGTCGACGGTCATCTCCTGCTTGGAACTCTTCCAGCTGACTGCACCACCATTGAGTGTGAACATGTAGCCTGATTATGATTTATAATTATCTCCATCAGACTGAAATTTAGAATCCGTGTAACCCCGAACTATAAGGTCGGGTCCTCCATAAATCAAGAACATATCCTTAGTTCTTCGCAAGTACTTAAGGGTATTCTTGACTGCCATCCAATGTTTCTCACCAGGATTTGCTTGATATCTACTCGTGATACTCAAGGCATAAAAACATCAGGCCTCGTACATAGCATCGCATACATAATGGATCCAATTGCTGATGCGTATGGTATCCTATCCATGTACTCTCTTTCTTCTTGGGTCTTAGGACTCATGTCCTTGGAGAGATGTACACCATGCGACATTGGTAGGAATCCCTTCTTGGATTCCTCCATGCTAAACTGCTTTAGCATCTTATCTATGTACATGGATTGGGTCAATCCAAGCAACATTCTAGATCTATCTCTATAGATCTTTATACCAAGTATATAGGTTGCTTCTCCCAAATCCTTCATGGAGAATTTACTTAACAACCAATCCTTCACTTCTTTAAGGAAGGATACATTGTTTCCTATTAATAATGTCATCCACATATAATATCAAGAAAACAATATCACTCCTACTAACCTTCTTGTACACACATGGATCATCCTCATTTTTGATAAAATCAAACTCTTTGATTGTCACATCAAATCAGATGTTCCAACTTCTAGAGGCTTGCTTAAGTCCATAAATAGACATTTGTAGCTTGCACACTTTCTTAGGATCTATGGATTCAAAACCCTCTGGTTGTGTCATATACACATCCTCCTCTAAATTTTCATTTAGGAAGGCAGTCTTGACATCCATCTGCCAGATCTCATAGTCAAAATATGCTGCTATTGCAAGCAAAATCCTTATGGACTTATGCATGGCTATAGGTGAAAAGGTTTCATCAAAGTCAACACCTTGTCTTTGCTTGTAACCTTTTGCAACTAGCCTTGCCTTATAGGTAATCACATTACCATCCATGTCGGTCTTCTTCTTGAAAACCCATTTACACCCAATGGATTTTACCCCTTCATATGGATCAACCAAGGTCCATACCTGGTTTTGTGGTTTCATAAAAAGGGAGGGTTTTGTTTCAACCACCTAACCATTTAATCATATCAAGTTGATAACAAATTATCCTAACAAATTTAGGATATTTGTTATAACAAATTATCCTAACAAATTTAAGATATTTGCTATCATGATAATGTTAGGATTACAACCACCAAACCACATCCTAAAAAATAGGAAATTGGTTATCCTATGAAACCAACATCACAACCTTGCATTTGGCTTCATGATGATGCCCAAATCATGGGGTTCCCTACTCCATGACGTGGAGATGGGTCATGTCCATCACATGGGTATGGATCCATCCTCCATGTGGCACGATCTCAACCCTCGGTTTAATTAGTTTTCATGAATCAAATCATGCCATCATATGGACTCAATTAAATACCACATTATTAATTTCAATTAATCTAAGCCATCCATCACATGGATTAAGCCTAATTAATGGATTTCATATGTACATCACATGTACAAAAGGTTTCTCTCTTGAACACAAAATTCTCTCTATGATGAATCCTATTCATCAATTTCATGTTCTCACATTAAGATTGAGTCAAACTCAATCCTAATTAATTGGTCATCTAATTTGAATTAAGTCCAACTTAATTTCTATTTTAACTTCATCCAAATCTTCTTAATACGTGTGACCCATTAGGTCCCTTGATACGTTGGTAATAATCATGTCCCTAATATTGACCCTAAGGATGACCTAGTCAACACTTTGTCCAAGTCAATTCTTTGATCAAATCAACTCTTTGATTAAGTCAAAGAATCCATGATTATAGATCATGAGCGGCCTCTAGCAAAGCATCATGACCACCCAAGTGTTAAGGGTTTTGTTAACGTGGTCATCAACACCTGTCCATGAACGGTTAACGTACGATTCAATCCCTTCGTCACATATCCTAGATCAATCAGTGGTATGGAATGTGTCAACCATGTAATTGATCTTTATTTACTTGATCTTAGAAAAATTGACTCATATGAATTAGAACTTCGAAATCATTTCGAATTCCAACTCAACATTGCAAGGATTTAACAGTCAATTTAATCCATCAAGTGGCTGCGGGATATAACCCTTTCTATCAAGGAAGATGAATCCTATCTTGATCAAACACCACCTTCATGTGCTTCATGCCTTACCCAATCGACATCATATTTGCCACTCGTGACTAGAGCGACGTTTTCATGTCGTCAAAGCATGATATTCTATATATAAGGTGCCATGAAGATCTCAAGTCAAAGGATCACTCGTACCACCATCATCAAAGATCAACCATCGACACTATATAGAATATCCATATGGGATCTCTGTGCAGGTCATCCAATGCATCGTTACAATAACGAACATCCACACACCTATCTAAGTATCTTCATACTTCAGCTTGCGAGATCATCTGCTCACCATAAGGGTGAAGATATGCAATGTGTACTAGTCTCATCGGCGTTCGACAGTGCCCAATCCTATATACGCATCGACTAAAAAAATTTAAAGAATCGAACCATAATGTGCAATTTTGGATCTTACAATTTTTTAATCTCTATTACAAATTTCATATGCACAGTTCGCATTCTTTTGGATTTATCTCATAGGTTACACTACAACAGAAAATAAATATTGCGACGCAAAAATGCATCACTAATGCGTCGCTAAACTCGGTTTTGCGATGCATTAGCGATGCAATTGTAGCGTTGCTGTAAGTCTCGTCACAGAATGAATTTAGTCGTAATAGTGTCGCTAAATAGTGACTCTCAGTGACGCATTTATTGCGTCGTAATATTGCGACACAACGTCTTTGCGATGCAAGGTCGTTGCATCATAATATTTAATAATAATATTTTAGATATATTAGCGATAAAATTTCAGTCGCTAATGAGTTGCTAATTTAATTTTTATAAAAAATATTAAAAATTAAAATTAAAACGGTTAAATTTAATATTGCGACGCAACCAAGTGCGTCGCAATATTGCGACACTAAGACGTTGCATCGTAATATTTAATAATAATATTTTAAAAATATTAGCGATAAATTTCAGTCGCTAATATGTCACTAATTAATTTTTTTAAAAAAAAAAAGATTAAAAATTAAAATGGTTAAATTTAATATTGTGACGCATTAAATTGCGTCACAATATTGCGACGCAATTGAATACGTCGCAATATTTAATAATATTTTAGATATATTAGCGACACAATTTTAGTCTCTAATGCGTTGCTAATTAAATTTTAAAAAAAATATAAAATATTATAAATTAAAACGGTTAAATTTACAAAATTTATCGAAACACTGATATTGACTGAAACACTAATATTGATTGGAACATTCATCATTAAATTTTCAAAAATAATTAATATATTAAAATTTTGAAGTTTCCATATACAACACATAAAAAGTAAAAAAAAATACATCAAGAATCTCCACTATCACGATCACATGGTGGCTGAAACCCTGCGACATGCGGCTAACCAAATCCCGTATGTGATGCATCTGCTCTCTTATGTCAGAGAGCTCGTGCTGCAGGACTTTCGTGCACTGGTCGAACTCATGCTGAAGGACTTCCGTGCGCTTGTCGAATCCTACTGAATCTCCTTCCGAACGTCCTGGCGAACCTCCTGCCGAACCTCCTCCATAATAGACTGAATGTCCTCTAAACGCTCGATAGGAATATTGCCAGAATAGCACGAACTGGAGGCCTGCTAGGAAAAATATGCAGAAGCTCTAGTGCCCAGACCATAGACCCTGCGGTCTCGCGGCTGGGCACCAACAGCCTCCAAAAACACACGTCGACTCTCCTCTGCTGAGAGTTCGACGGGCAGTCTCCCATCAGTGGAGTTGACCTGCGATGCTTGGGACTGAAGCTCCTCGACTCGTGCCTTTGAATTATAAAATCAACAATAAATGAATCAATAAATTTCTCTAAATAAAATTTTAGAAATTAAACAGATACAATATAAAGCTAATTTCTTACCGCAACCTTCCGTGATCGTGTATCGACCCAGGAACCGTCTCTCCTGGTGTGTGTCACCCTGAATAGATGAAACTCACCAGGATCTCCGCCCTCCTGTTCAGACTACAACAACAGAAAGAAAAATTGATATAAATAAAAATATTTGTAAATAAATAAACTAGTAATTAAAATATTTAAGTTTTCTTACTATGTGGCGTCTGTGCTCCTGAATCGAAATAGACCCCGCAGTGTAGCAGGAGAGACCCATTCCAGGACCGCCCCTCTCGGATTGGCGGTTCGTGCTGGCTGATGCGGACCTCCTGTGCCAACCATCAGACTGCCACGCCTGCTGCCACTCATGCCAAATACCCTCCGACACATGGGTAGGATGCTCACCCGATGTCCTCCAATGATGAAGCATGTCAGAGTATTGGCGTGCTGTAAGAGCATTCCATGCTGCCCTAATGGCATCATGGATAGCAGGGTCCCACGTAAACTTTTTCTGCATTGAAATAAACAGTTAGTTTAAGAATTTATTAAGATTAAGAAATTTTATATCAGTGATAAATTATATTTAATAAGTTTACCTGAAACTCTGAAAAATAAAACTCCCTCGTGGCTGCAGATACGTGGCGCCAATCGTAGCCACTGGGATTAGTATGCCTCTGAAATATGGAGCTGATCTGGCTCGATACATTATGTTGCTCAATAAATCTGTTAAAAAAATACATGTTTATAAGTAATTGACTTAAAACATAAACGATATATTTACAATTACTATATACTTACAGCCCATGAGCATCCAGTCCAAATACGGTGCGGCCGACGGTGAAAGAACTCTCGGATGTATGTGCCGATCGGCTGGATGACAATACTAATGCAGGATGATCGCCGATGGCTGAAGAGACCGGAGGCTGTAAGATGTGTGGAGATCCGAACTCTCATCTCCAAAGCTCATGGGATCTGATGCGGCAGGGCTACGTCTCTGCTCACTCTGTTTGTCGCCGGTAGATCTACCTCGGCCTGTCATACTGAAAATACTAAAGATTCATAAATATTATTACAATTAATGATTAAATATATAAAAATATAATATTTGTAAAAATAAATTGAATTTGAAAAAATATCTATGTTTAGTCGGTTTCATTTGTTTCGTGAAATGTTGGTTCAACATCCGATGCCGTATCGAACTGCGATTAAGTTTCATTATCATTGGAAGGAAACCGAACATTTGAATCTGCAATTTCTTGGACATCACCATTTGATCTCTAAGTGATGTTCAGGAGCCCTTATGTCATCCTCAATTGCATGCATTTCCATCTCATCCTCTTGAAATGCAGGGCACTCGGCTGATTGACTTGATGAACTCTCATCTAATATGATTGTTGATCGTTGGACGATTTTAGAAACAGCCCACCAATCTCGCTTGTCGTTGCACAAACTTGGATATCCGCAGTAAAACACTTGCTGAGCTTGGGATGCAAGGATGAATGGATCATATTTCTGCAATCTTCGTCGATGGTTCACTTCAACTAGATTGTAGTCGTTATGAACCCTTTTCCCACAAGAAGTGTCAGATCAAACCAATCGCAACGAAAATACGGTTCGTTTAATAGGCCAACCGAGATATTCAACTTCAACCACCTCTACTAACTTTCCATAATAATCCTGCATATTTGCTCCAATACTTTCTCCTTTAATACACACGCCCCAGTTCTGCATGCCTCTTGAAGCTGCTAGTCGTTCAATCTGAAATTTGTACCCATTAACAAAATAGCCAGTAGAGGTTGTTACGGTCTTCAATGGCCATTGCGATAGACATTTAATGAAAATATTATCGATTGTGGACCATGGACCATTTACCTATAAATTAATAAGCTATTCACAACTAATTCAAAAATAAAAGCCATTATTGAAATTGATTGAGTGATACTACTCACAAATTCATAAAACCAGTAAGCGAACTCCGTTTCTAATTTCTGCCTAATGGTAACTTGACTGATATCGGGATTCATCTGTCGTTGTCTATCACAATACATCCTTATGGGATGATAAGGATTAAAACATCTGTTAGCAATTAAATATTGTGGTATATTGCAATTTAAATTAGAAGTTCCAATATGGATCGATCCGTTCATTAGGATGTAATAATGTGCTGCATTATACTCCATATCACTAAGATTTCTTGACTTCTGTGCCCCAAATGAATGGCCGATACTTTTAAAAACTGATATTCTACCGTCATTAGGTTCTCCTTCGTCCACATACGTCATCGTTACGACCAACATTTTGGCTCCTCGTGCAGACGTGACCCTCAAAGTAATGCAAGGAAAAGCTGAAACTTCTTCGACCAAGTGTGCATTATATATTGAACCTTCAACCCTTGCCTTATTACGCACATTATTTTTTAACTTCTTAAGGTACCTATATGTAAAGGTGAAAAAAAATAAACCAATGTTCTCGCAATGAAATAATATTTGAAATGTCAACATATCTTACTGATGTATATATTTACCTCTCGAAAGGATACATCCAGCGATACTGCACGGGACCAGCTATGCTCGCTTCGTATGGCAAGTGAATCGGTAAATGCTCCATTGAGTCAGAAAAACTGAGAGGAAATATTCGCTCCAGCTTGCATAAAATAATTGGAATTTCATCCTCAAGCCTTACCATGGATGCAGAAGTAATGATTGCGGCAGATAACTCCTTGAAGAACAAGCTGAGCTCCGTCAATGACTTCCAGACATGGTGCGGAAGCAACTCATGAAAACCTATAGGTAATAACTGTGGCATGAAAACATGGCAGTCATGACTCTTCATGTCGAACAACTTGAGCTTATGTATGTCCACACACCTACCGATATTTAAGGCATAACCATCTGGAAATTTTAACCCTCTAACCCAGTTACATAATACTTCTCGTGAATTTCTGTCAAGAGTGTAACAGGCTTTAGGATAGGTCCCGTCGGCACTCCTCCTCAAATCACCTCTTCTGCAATAAAGATTAAGTTCTCTCTTGACTTTGCAGTGTCTTTGGTTTTCCCGGGATGTTTAATACCGTGTTACATATGTTATCAAAGAAATTTTTCTCAATATGCATAACATCCAAGTTGTGCCGGATGATATTTGTGCTCCAATACGGCAAATCCCAAAATATACTCTTCTTCTTCCAGTTATGTTCTTTACATATACGGCCATTTATTCTATCTGCATCTAGTTCCCAAGCATACCTCAACCCCAAATGCTCTATAGTATCAAATATATCCGTGCCGGACCTAACCGGTTCGATGAATTTTGTGATTGCTTTGTTCTTCCGGAAGGCAGTCAAGTTACGCCTGTAAGGATGATTTGAAGGCAAGAACTTCCTATGATTATCAAACCATGACTGCTTACCACTCTTCTGCAATGTAAATGCATCCAAATCATACATGCAATGGGGGCATGCCAGACGTCCAGCAGTGCTCCAACCAGACAACATTGCATATGCCGGAAAGTCACTTATTGTCCACATCAAAGCAGCTCTCATGATGAAATTCTGTTTTATAGAAATATCGTAGGCTATGACTCCTGTTTCCCACAACATTTTCAATTTGGCCACCAACGGTTGCAGGAAGACATCAATCTTTTCCTTTGGATTTGATGGTCCTGAAACCAAAACTGTCAAAAACATTGCAGAATCTTTCATGCACTTCCATGGAGGAAGGTTATATACAGTCAGTATCATAGGCCAACATGAATACTGTTGGCCCGCTTGACCAAATGGTTGAAAGCCATTGGTACAAAGACCTAATCTCACATTCCTTATATCTTTAGCAAAATCAGGATGATTTTCATTGAAATGCTTCCAAGCTTTTGAATCTGACGGATGCTGCATTTCATCCTCTTTAGATTCATGTTCGGCATGCCATCTCATATCAGCAGCTGTAGCCTCAAATCTGTATAATCTCTGCAGGCGTGGAGTAAGAGGAAAGTAATGCATCCTCTTGTAAGGCACACTTTTCCTCCTACTTGTACTAGCTCCCCCTTCGCCATTTTTGTACCTCGATTGCCCATAAATCTTATACCATCGCAGCTCTGAGTTTTTACCCCAATATATCATGCAATTGTTCAAGCAACAATCGATCTTATTAACTGGGAGCCCAAGCCACGTAACAACTTCTTCGTTGAGCAAAAACTATCTGCTACAATATTATCATTTGGCAAAATTTTCTTGATTAACCTAGTTACAAAATTGAATGCATTTTCTGATAACCGATGTTCTGCGTTAATATTCAACAACCGAGCAGCCGTAGACAACTGGGAATGGCCCTCACAACCAGGATATAATTCTTGATTTGCAGCACGCAACATATCATTAAATTGCTGTGCATATGGATTTGGTTCTTCCATAAATGTATTCTGATTGAATTCATTACCCGATGCATTCATCACCATTTCTTCATATGTGTTTAAATTCACAAATGGTTCATCTACGGGAATTGACACTTGTTGGCTTGTAACAGCTGCTGGAATTTCCTCTGGTTCACCATGACAGTACCAAACATCGTAATCAGGAACAAACCCCTTTTTACACAAATGCACCTTAACAGTTTCAACATCTCTATAGGCTTTATTCTAACACCTGTGAAAGTTGCATGGGCACCTAATCCTAGGCCCATCCATCCATTCAGGTTGGCTACATGCAAATGTGATAAATTCTTCCAATCCATTCAGAAAATCTAGATTAAGCAAGCCATCTTTTATCCTTGCATACATCCACGAGCGAGCCCCGCTCATTTTTGACCGACTTATACAATTTCTGGTAAACCATTAAAGGAAACCACATTATAAAACTATATTAGCATTACTAAATATATAACTAAATTATTTCTTTTACACAACTAAGGTTAATTAAAACCATTTAAATCATTTATAACTAAATCAATTTTCTTTTACACAACTAAGGTCCCTAGCCTGCAAGGCTGGGCCACGGCTATGATCCTTGGCATGCTAGCAAGGACCGAGGCACATGTTCATGCTAGGCTAATGCTAGGGCTTGAGTTCGGGTCGGGCCGCAAGGCGGTCCGTTCAATCATGAGACTTCATAAGCATTCAAGTGTCCTAAATTAATTCCACCTTCACTCCATGTCTAAAAGGTAAGGCCCTATCCCATTCAAGAATATTTTTTGTGATATGTTATTCTGCTATTAATTATCATCGATCGGTTACGTTGAAATTTCAGCAGCATTTTCCCATATGTTCTCCTAAATGTGTGGCATATATGCTACACTAGGAGAACATATGAGCAAATACAAACCGCAATCTCAACCAACGATGATTAATAGCAGACTAATATATCGCAAAAAATATTCTCAAACTGTCCGATAATTTGAGAATTTGCAAGACTAAGTCTTACAAATTCTCAAACGGGTCTAAAGGTTATAGTGTTGTAAGAAATAATATGAAAATCCAAAGACAATCGAACTTATGCTTGTTATTCAGAAATTCTTGTCAATTCCGTAATAAACTCATTACATAATTCTATGTGAAGACTAAAATATAAATCATTGAAACTACTAATTCAGTGCTAAAAATTAAATAGAACTACAACAAGACGTTCATTCTAGCATTACATAATTTAATGCATCATTCAATTTGAAGCAGTATGTAAATAATCAAGACATAATATGATATTATAAAATATATAATAATATATTATAAAATTATTATAATATTATATTATAATATCAATAAAATTAGAACTCATATATGTCAAATGTTTACCAATAAACTGTCATGCATAGTTTAATAGACTGAGAAATTGAACAATGACTATATAAAAATCACTAATCAATTATGACTGAATTAATTTAAAACATAATAAGCACTAAATAATCGTAAAGCAATTTCTTTAATTAATTTACTATCGATCAGAATCACTAATTAGCAAATACTATATTGATGTTATAGAATCATTATATATTATATTATAATATAACATAATATATATTTTATATAATATTAAAATAATACTATACTGTATTCTAATATTATTGTAAAATATTATTTATTTAATATAATAATATTACTGTCGGGGTTTTCTAAATTTGGAAAAATATAATAATATTTTTAAATAAACTATTAAATTTAAAATATTAAAACAACTTAGTAATAATATTTTGTAATAAATTTATTTTTATATTAATTTAATAAAAAAATACATCCCTATTTTTTTATTATTATTTTTTGGTGGCCTGGCCATAGGCCACCGTGGCCAAGCAATAGACGGCCACGGCTGGGGCCGTGGCCAGAGAAGACGGGAGGAGGAGGGGATTTCCTCCCCCCTGTTAAATTTTTTTTTCCCATGGCCTAGCCACTGTGGCCAGGCCACAACCGGCTACGACTACAGCCATGACCGAAGAAGACGGGAGGGGGGGAGGGGTTCCCCCCTTGTAAAATTAATTTTTTCCCGTGTCCTGGCCACTGTGGCCAGGCCACGACCGACCACGGCCGCGGCCGTGGCCGGAGAAGACGGGAGGGGGGGGGATTCCCCCCCCCACTGTAAAATATTTTTTTCCCATGGCCTGGCCACTGTGGCCAGGCCACGACCGGCCACAGCCACGGCCGTGGCCGAAGAAGACGGGAGGGGGGGCACATCCCCCCCCCACTGTTAATTTTTTTTTTTCCGTGGCCTGGCCACTGTGGCCAGGCCAAGACCGGCCACGGCCGCAGCCATGGCCGGAGAAGACGGGAGGGGGGAGAGGGGTTCCCCCTGTTAAATTAATTTTTCCCGTGGCCTGGCCACTATGGCCAGGACACGACCGGCCATGGCCTTTCCCATGGCCTGGCCACTGTGGCCAGGACACGACCGGCCACGGCCGCGGCCGTGGCCGGAGAAGACGGGAGGGGGGGGCATTGCCCCCCCCCCCCCCCACTGTTAATTTTTTTTCCCGTAGCCTAGCCACTGTGGCCAGGCCACGACCGGCCATGGCCGCAGTCGTGGTCGGAGAAGACGGGAGGGGGGGAGGGGTTCCCCCCTGTAATATCAATATTTTCCCATGGCCTGGCCACTGTGGCCAAGCCACGACCGTGGCCGTGGCCGGAGAAGATGGGAAGGGGGGGATTTCCCCCCCCATGTTAAATTTTTTTTTAGAGGGAGGGACAGGAGTACCTAGACAGTGATTCGGGTGCCGGAGAGCCGTCGGATAGCCGCCGAAGATCCGCCGGACGTGGGGAAGATGGAGGATGAGAAAGGAGAAGGCGGGAGGGGGGGGGTTCGGGTTCGTGAGGAGGAAGAAGAAGAGGGGGATCTGCACGGATTTATGAATCAGGATTAGCGACGCAAGATTACGTCGCTAATATGTCGGTAATCAGCGACGCTAATTATGCATCGCTGATTGCCTCGCTAAGTTGCCGCCATTAGGCATTTAGGCGGGAAATTAGCGATGCATTTGATTTGCGTCGCAATATTTTAATATTACAAATATTGCGACGCAGTCATTATGCGTCGCAATATTACGACGCAACTGCAATGCGTCGCAATATTGCGACGCAAAATGGATATGTTGCAATATTATTTCTTAATTTAAAACTAATATTGTGACGCATTATGATGCATCGCAATCTTGTGACTCAATCATAATGCATCGCAATATTAATTTATTAATTTAAAACTAATATTGCGACGCATCCATTATGCATCGCAATATTGCGACGCATAGTGGATGCGTCGCAAGATTAGTTTGTTAATTTGAAACTAATATCGCGACGCATTATGAGTGCATCGCAATATTAGTTTATAAATTAACAAATTAATATTGCGACGCATCCACTATGCATTGCAATATTGCGACGCAATTATGCTGCGTCGTAATATTGATATTAGTTTATTAATTTAATATTACAAATATTGATATTAGTTTATTAATTTAAAACTATTTCGATCCATCCGATCGGCTACGATATCCGATGGTTGCGAGTGATCCAAGCCATGATCTCGATCGGTGATGATCGATCCGACCGTTGCGATCCATCCGATCGGCGACGATCCGACGGTTGCGATCGATCCAAGCCATGATCTCGAACGGCGATGATCGATTCGACTATTGTCATCCATCCAATCGACGACGATCCGACGGTTGCGATGGATCAAAGCCATGATCCTGATCGGCGATGATCGATCCGACCGCTGCGATCCATTCGATCGGCGACGATCCGACGGTTGCGATCGATCAAAGCCATGATCCCGATCGGCAATGATCGATCCGATCATTGCCATCCATCCGATCGGCGACGATCCGATGGTTGCGATCGATCCAAGCCATGATCCCAATCGGCGATGATCGATCCGACCACTGCAATCCATCCGATTGGCGATGATCCGACAGTTGCGATCGATCCAAGCCATGATCCCGATCGGCGATGATCGATCCGACCGTTGTGATCCAACCGATCGGCGACGATCCGACGGTTGCGATCGATCCAAGCCATGATCCCGATCGGCAATGATCGATCCGACCATTTCGATCCATCCAATCGGCTACGATATCCGATGGTTGCGAGTGATCCAAGCCATGATCCCGATCGGCGATGATCGATCCGACCATTACATATAGAACCGATCGGCGATGATCCGACGGTTGCGATTGATCCAAGCCATGATTCCGATCTGCGATGATCGATCCGATGGTTACGATCCATCCGATCGGCAACGATATCCGACAGTTGCGATCGATTGAACCCATGATCTCGATCGACGATGATCGATCCGACGGTTGCGATCCAAGTAATCAGCAACGATCCAACGGTTGCGATCAATCCAGGCCATGATCCCCCAATCGGCGATGATCGATCTGACCGTTGCGATCCAATCGATCGGCGACGATCCGACGGTTCCGATTGATCCAAGCCATGATCCCGATCGGCGATGATCGATCTGACCATTTTGATCCATTCGATCGACTATGATGTCCGACGGTTGCGAGTGATCCAAGCCATGATCCCGATCGGCAATGATTGATCCGACCGCTGCGATCCATCTGATCGGCAACGATCCGATGGTTGCGATCGATCCAAGCCATGATCTCGATCGGCAATGATCGATCCGACCGTTGCCATCCATCCGATCGGCGACGATCCGATAGTTGCGATCGATCCAAGCCATGATTCCGATCGGCGATGATCGATCTGACCATTGATCCATCGGATCGGTGACGATATCTGACGGTTGCGATCGATTGAACCCATGATCCCGATCGGCGATGATCGATCCGACGATTGCAATCCAACTGATCGGCGACGATCTGACGGTTGCGAACGATCCAAGCCATGATCCTGATTGGCGATGATCGATCCGACCATTTTGATCCATCCGATCGGCTACGATATTTGATGGTTGTGAGTGATCCAAGCCATGATCCTGATCGGCGATGATCGATCCGACCACTGCGATCCATCCGATCGGCAACGATCCTATGGTTGCGATCGATCGAAGCCATGATCCTGATCGGCGATGATCGATCCAACCGTTGCCATTCATCCGATCGGCGATGATCCGACGGGTGTGATCGATCCAAGACATGATCCCGATCGGCGATGATCGATCTGATCATTGCCATCCATCCGATCGATGATGATCCGACGGTTGCGATCGATCTAAGCCATGATCCCGATCGGCGATGATCGATCCGATCATTGCGATCGAACCGATCGGTGACGATTCGATGGTTGCGATCGATCCAAGCCATGATCCCGATCGGCGATGATCGATCCAACCGTTTCGATCCATTCAATCGGCTATGATATCCGACAGTTGCGAGTGATCCAAGCCATGATCCCGATCGGCGATGATCGATCCGACCGCTACGATCCATCCGATCGGCGATGATCCGACGGTTGCGATCGATCCAAGCCATGATCCCGATCGGCGATGATTGATCCGACCACTGCGATCCATTCGATCGGCGATGATCCAACGGTTGCGATCAATCCAAGCCATGATCCTGATCGGCGATGATCGATCTTACCGTTGCGATCCAACCGATCGGCGATGATTCGACGGTTGCGATCGATCCAAGCCATGATCCCGATCGGTGATGATGGATCCGACCGTTTCGATCCATCCGATCGGCTATGATATCCGATAGTTGCAAGTGATCCAAGCCCTGATCCCGATCGGTGATGATCGATCCGATCATTACATATAGAACCGATCGGTGATGATCCGATGGTTGCGATCGATCCAAGCCATGATTCCGATATGCGATGATCGATCCGACGATTGCGATCCATCCGATCAGCGACGATATCCGACGGTTGCGATCGATTGAACCCATGATCCCGTTCGGTGATGATCGATCCGACGGTTGTGATCGATCCAGGCCATGATCCCAATCGGCGATGATCGATTCAACGTTGCGATCCAACCAATCGGTGACGATCCGACGGTTGCGATCGATCCAAGCCACGATCCCGATCAGCAATGATCGATCCGACCATTTCGATCCATCCAATCGGCTATGATATCCGACGGTTGCGAGTGATCCAAGCTGTGATCCCGATCAACGATGATCGATTTGACCGCTGCGATCCATCCGATCGGTGATGATCTGACGGTTGCGATCGATACAAGCCATGATCCTGATCGGCGATGATCGATCTGACCGCTGTGTTCCATCCGATCGGCGACGATCCGACGATTGCGATCGATCGAAGCCATGATCCCGATCGGTGATGATCGATCCGACCGTTGCCATCCATCCGATCGGTGACGATCCAACGGTTATGATCGATCAAAGCCATGATCCCTATCGGCAATGATCAATCCGACTGCTGCGATCCATCCGATCGGCGATGATCCAACGGTTGCGATCAATCCAAGCCATGATCCCGATCGGCGATTATCGATCCGACCGCAGCGATCCATCCGATTGGCAATGATCCGATGGTTGCAATCGATCCAAGCAATGATCCTGATCGGCGATGATCGATCCGACCACTGCGATCCATCTGATCGGCGACGATCCGACGGTTGCGATCGATCAAAGCCATGATCCCGATCGGCAATGATCGATCCGATCGTTGCCATCCATCCGATCGGCGATGATCCGACGGTTGCGATCGATCCAAGCCATGATCCCAATCAGCGATGATCGATCCGACCACTGTGATCCATCCGATTGGCGATGATCGATGGTTGCGATCGATCCAAGCCATGATCCCGATCGGCGATGATCGATCCAACCATTGTGATCCAACCGATCGGCGATGATCCGACGGTTGCGATCGATCCAAGCCATGATCCCGATCGGCGATGATCGATCCGACCATTTCGATCCATCCAATCGGCTACGATATTCGATGGTTGCTAGTGATCCAAGCCATGATCCCGATCGGCGATGATCGATCCGACCATTACATAGAACCGATCGGCGACGATCCGATGGTTGCGATTGATCCAAGCCATGATTCCGATCTGCGATGATCGATCCGATGGTTATGATCCATTCGATCGGCGATGATATCCGACGGTTGCGATCCAACTAATCGGCGACGATCCAACGGTTGTGATCGATCCAGGCCATGATCCCCCAATCGGCGATTATCGATCCGACCGTTGCAATCCAACCAATCGGCGACGATCCGACGGTTCCGATCGATCCAAACCATGATCCCGATCAGCGATGATCGATCCGACCATTTTGATCCATTCAATCAGCTACGATATCCGACGGTTGCGAGTGATCCAAGCCATGATCCCGATCGGCAATGATCGATCCGACCGCTGCGATCCATCTGATCGGCAATGATCCGATGGTTGCGATCGATCCAAGCCATGATTCCGATCGGCGATGATCGATCCGACCGTTGCCATCCATCCGATCGGTGACGATCCGACAGTTGCGATCAATCCAAGCCATGATCCCGATCGGCGATGATCGATCTGACCATTGCGATCCATCCGATCGGCGACGATATTCGACGGTTGCGATCGATTGAACCCATGATCCCGATCGGCGATGATCGATCCGACGATTGCAATCTAACTGATCGGCGACGATCCGACGGTTGCGATCGATCCAAGCCATGATCCTGATCGGCGATGATCGATCCGACCATTTCGATCCATCCGATCGGCTACGATATTCGATGGTTGCGAGTGATCCAAGCCATGATCCTGATCGCGATGATCAATCCAACCACTGCGATCCATCCGATTGGCGACGATCCGATGGTTGCGATAGATCAAAGCCATGATCCCGATCGGCGATGATCGATCCAACCGTTGCCATCCATCCAATCGGCGATGATCCGACGGTGCGATCAATCCAAGCCATGATCCCGATCGGCGATGATCGATCCGATTGTTGCCATCCATCCGATCGACGATGATCCGACGGTTGCGATCGATCCAAGCCATGATCCCGATCGGCGATGATCGATCCGACCATTGCGATCCAACCGATCGGCGATGATTCGACGGTTGCGATCGATCCAAGCCATGATCCCGATCGGCGATGATCGATCCGACCGTTTTGATCCATCCGATCGGCGACGATATCCGACGGTTGCGAGTGATCCAAGCCATGATCCCGATCGGCGATGATCGATCCGACGCTGCGATCCATCCGATCGGCGATGATCAGATGTTGTGATCGATCCAAGCCATGATCCCGATCGGCGATGATTGATCCGACCACTGCGATCCATCCGATCGGCGATGATCCGACGGTTGCGATCGATCCAAGCCATGATCCGATCGGCGATGATCGATCCTACCATTGCAATCCAACCGATCGGCGACGATCCGACGGTTGCGATCGATCCAAGCCATGATCCCGATCGGCGATGATGGATCCAACTGTTTCAATCCATCCGATCGCTACGATATTCGATTTGCAAGTGATCCAAGCCTGATCCTGATCGGCAATCGATCGCCATGATCCCGATCGGCGATGATCGATCCGATTGTTGTGATCCATCCGATCGGCAACGATCCGACGGTTGCGATCGATCCAAGCCATGATCCCGATCGGCGATGATCGATCCGAATGATCCATCCGATCGGCGACGATCCGATGGTTGCAATCGATCCAAGCCATGATCCCAATCGGCGATGATCGATCTGACCGTTGCGATCCAACCGATCGGCGATGATCCGACGGTTGCGATCGATCCAAGCCATGATCCCGATCGGCGATGATCGATCTGACCATTTCGATCCATCCGATCGGCTACGATATCCGATTTGCAAGTGATCCAAGCCTGATCCCAATCGGATGATCGATCCGACCATTATATAGAACCGATCGCGACGATCCAACGGTTGCGATCGATCCAAGCCATGATTCCGACCTGCGATGATCGATCTGACGGTTGCGATTCATCCGATCCGTGACGATATCCGACGATTGCGATCGATTGAACCCATGATCCGATTGGCAATGATCGATCCGACGGTTGCGATCCATCTAATCGGTGATGATCCGACGGTTGCGATCGATCCAGGCCATGATCCCAATCGGCAATGATCGATCCGACGTTGTGATCCAGCCGATCGGCGACGATCCGCGGTTGCAATCGATCCAAACCATGATCCTGATCAGCGATGATCGATCCGACCGTTACGATCCATCCGATCGACTACGATATCCGATGGTTGCGAGTGATCCAAGCCATGATCTCGATCGGCAATGATCGATCCGACCGCTGCGATCCATCCGATCGGCGACGATCCAACGGTTGCGATCGATCCAAGCCATGATCCCGATCGGCGATGATCGATCCGACCATTGCCATCCATCCGATCGGCGACGATCGTTGCGATCGATCCAAGCCATGATCCTGATCGGTGATGATCGATCCGACTGCTGCGATCCATCCGATAGACCACGATCCGACGGTTGCGATCGATCGAAGCCCTGATCCCAATCGGAGATGATCGATCCGACCGTTGCGATCGGCGATGATCCGATGGTTGCGATCGATCCAAGCCATGATCCCGATCGGCGATGATCGATCTGACCTTGCGATCCATCAGATCGGCGATGATCGACGGTTGCGATCGATCCAAGCCATGATCCCGATCGGCGATGATCGATCCGACCGTTGCGATCCATCGATCGGCGATCCGACGGTTGCGATGATCCAAGCCATGATCCCGATCGGCGATGATCGATCCAACCGTTGCGATCCATCCAATCGGCGACGATCCGATGGTTGCGATCGATCCAAGCCATGATCCCGATCGACGATGATCGATCCGACCGCTGCGATCCATCCGATCGGCGATGATCCGATGGTTGCGATCGATCCAAACCATGATCCCGATCGGCGATGATCAATTCGACCGTTGCGATCCAACCGATCGGCGACGATTGACGGTTGCGATCGATCCAAGCCATGATCCCGATCGGTGATGATCGACCGTTTCGATCCATCCGATCAGCTATGATCCAATAGTTGCAAGTGATCGAAGCCCTGATCCCGATCGGCGATGATCGATCCGAGAATCGATCGCAACGATCCGACGGTTGCGATCGATCCAAGCCATGATCCGATCGCGATGATCGATCCGATGGTTGCGATCCATCCGATCGGCGATGATCCGACGGTTGCGATCGATTGAACCCATGATCCCGATCGGCGATGATCGATCCGACGGTTGCGATCCATCTAATCGGCGACGATCCGACGGTTGCGATCGATCCAGGCCATGATCCCAATCGGCAATGATCGATCCGACCGTTGCGATCAACCGATCGCAATCCGACGGTTGCGATCGATCCAACCATGATCCCGATCGCGATGATCGATCCGACCGTTTCGATCCAACCGATCGACTACGATCCGACGGTTGCTAGTGATCCAAGCCATGATCCCGATCGGCGATGATCGATCCGACCGCTGCGATCCATCCGATCGGCGATGATCCGACGGTTGCGATCGATCCAAGCCATGATCCCGATCGGCAATGATCGATCCGACCGTTGCCATCCATCCGATCGGTGACGATCGGTTGCGATCGATCCAAGCCATGATCCCGATCGGCGATGATCGATCCGACGCTACGATCCATCCGATCGGCGACGATCTGATGGTTGCGATCGATCGAAGCCATGATCCCGATCGGCGATGATCGATCTGACCGTTGCCATCCATCTATCGACGATCCAATGGTTGCGATCGATCCAAGCCATGATGATCGATCCGATCGATCGGTTGCGATCGATCCAAGCCATAATCCCGATTGGCGATGATCGATCCGACCGTTGCGATCGAACCGATCGGCGACGATCTGATGGTTGCGATCGATCCAAGCCATGATCCCGATCGGCGATGATCGATCCGACCATTTCGATCATCCGATCGGCTACGATATCCAACGGTTGCGAGTGATCCAAGCCATGATCCCGATCGCGATGATCGATCCGACCATGCGATCCATCCGATCGATGATGATCCGACGGTTGCGATCGATCCAAGCCATGATCCGATCGGCGATGATCGATCCGACCGCTGCGATCCATCCGATCGGCGATGATCCAACGGTTGCGATCGATCCAAGCCATGATCCCAATCGCGATGATCGATCCGATCATTGCGATCCAACCGATCGGCGATGATCCGACGGTTGCGATCGATCCAAGCCATGATCCTGATCGGCGATGATCGATTTGACCGTTACGATCCATCCGATCGGCTACGATATTCGATGGTTGCGAGTGATCCAAGCCATGATCCCGATCGGCGATGATCGATCGACCATTACATATAGAACCGATCGCGATGATCCGACGGTTGCGATCGATCCAAGCCATGATTCCGATCTGCGATGAACGATCCGACGGTTGCGATCCATCCGATCACGACGATATCCGACGGTTGCGATCGATTGAACCCATGATCCCGATCGGCGATGATCGGTTTGACTTGCGATCGATCGGCGACGATATCCGACAATTGCGAGTGTCCAAGCCATGATCCTAATTAGCGATGATCGACGACGGACACTACCGTGGCCGGCAAGAAAGGGGGGAACCACTTTATATTTTTTATTATTTTTTTTCACGGGAGGGGTTGTGGAAAAAAACCCTTTTTTTTAATTTTACCACCGGCCTGGCGATGGCCAGGCCACGGCCTTGGTTGCCGACCACGGCCACGATAAAAATTATTATTTTTATATGCGTCGCTAAATTAACGAGTTATTTTTTAATTTTCTAGGTTTTTGCGTTGTTATATTAAAAATTAATTTTTTTATTTTTTTGGTATATGCGTCGCTATTGCGTCGCTAAATAGCGACGCAATCGTTGCGTCGCTATATTAACAATTTTTTTTAATTTTTGGGCTTTTGCGTCGCTAATGCGTCGCTATATTGCGACGCAAAATGTGCATCGCAATATAGCGACTCAATGTTGCGTCGCTATATTAAAAATTAAATTTTTTAATTTTTTGGTATTTGCATCGCTATTGAGTCGCTAAATAGCGATGCAATCACTGCGTCGCTATATTAACAAATTTTTTTAAATTTTTGGGTTTTAGCGACAATAATGCAATAATGCGTCGCTATATGAAAATAATTTTTTTTTTATTTTTTTTTAAATGCGTCGCTATTGCGTCGCTAAATAGCGACGCAATCACTGCATCGCTATATTAACGATTTTTTAAATTAAAACGGTTTTTGTTGCTAATTCGTCGCTATATAAAAAATATATATATTTTATTTTTTTGTTATATGCATCGCTATTGCATCGCTAAATAGCGACGCAATCTTTGCGTCGCTATATTAATGATTTTTTTTATTTTAGTTTTTTGCATCGCTAATGCATCGCTGTATTGCGACGCATTATTATTGCGTCGCTAATTGAGTCGCTATTTTTTTTTCTCGCTGAGTTGCAATTTGGTTGCAATTTAGTGACGTAAAATGCATCGCTAAATTGGCGTCGCTATTTCTAATTTTTCTTGTAGTGTTAAATATATCTAATATATATAAGTTACACCGAATAGATAAAGAAACCAATAAATTTGATTTGCATTCATAAAGAAATGTGTACAGACTAACATCCAATCCGATTGGATTTAGGGCACACACTAACATATCAAACTCTGAACACCTCTACGATGAGCCCCGGTCATAATATTCGATTTGATATTTTCTATGATTTGAAGTGTGCCAATTGATTTAATTGGCAAAAATTGCAAGTCCTTGAAAGTTGTTACAAGTAAACTAGGTTTGAGCTTCGTTTGCATCGTTTTAAAATATTCTATCAATTCGATAAGTTAGGTGAGAGTCTTAATCTTATTTCTATTATCAAAAATCATATTACCCTAGAGGAAACTTACTCTTTGAATTAATAACTATTTTTATGTTAATGTGTTTTATTAGAAAAACATGCCTCCACTCTGGCGAACCTCGTCAACACCTACCGTCCACGTGGGGCTCCAACCTCATGTGCGGCCTAGCCACGGTGTGCCCATAGCTCCAATGGTTGCGCCCGTGCCTGACATTTGGTACCTCACGTCCGGCGTGTATGCCTTTCCTTCGCGGCCATCTATTCTTGGCCGATTCTACCAGACCCGCACAATCTCATTGTGTGTGCCATCCTTCATGCCAACCTCTGGACATCTGGTGCATAACCCTTCACTTGTGATGCTCAAGAGCTATTTTTTAAACCGGTGTCAAAATATTTTTCAAATCGGTATCCTTTGATACCGGTTTAACAACAACAATGTGAGAGGAAAAGGTTTTGCAAAAGTAATGTTAAAGTAGAAAGCATTTTTCTTTCCACCCTCAACGCCATATCAATGCTGAAAAGCGCCACCGAGGACTGGATGACCAGGCATGAAAGCGCCATTCGGAGTGGCGCCTTCCGTTTGAAAGTGCCACTCTGTGTGGCACATTTAGAAAGCGCCACTCTGTGTGGTGCTTTCAGAAAGCGTTACACAGCATGGCACTTTTTTTCTTCTGAAAGCGCCACTCCGTGTGGCACTTTTCGGGATTTTAAGCACCCTCTGCTTCCAGAAGCCTGACATTGCACCCAGGACCTCGATACTCCATCGTGTGCCTCTTCGCTTTTAAGCTCCCTCTCGTCGGACTACTAGTCCTCCGCGATCCATCGGCATCTTCGACCCAAGTCGCCCATGATGCCCTCCATCCGGACGACCGTGTTTCTCCTCACCAAGCCATCGAGAGCCCAGCTATTCTCCGCCCTTGACGAGTCACCCCAGCCATTGTCGTGTGGACTTCGCCCTCAATATCCATTCTCCGCAAGCCCAACCATCGAGACTTCCTTTCCTTTTAGGTAATTTTTATTTTCTTCTCTAGTCTGTTTCCCAATTTCTGGAAATTGGTCAGTTTCCCAATTTCATTGTCCTCCGGTTGTTGGTTTGGAAACATATTAGGAAGTCAGAATTCAAGAGCTGCATATGCAAAGCCTTTTTGTCATTAAGCTATTACATTATGAATGTTTTCAAATTCCTTTGAAGAGTTCTTTCCTAATATAATAAATTTTATTATACCATGCTATTATTAACAAGGTTTATAAGCAGAAGTCCTGCTTGATATTTTTCATATTCTTCATAGAACTTAAATTAGTTATACTTAATTGAGTCAAAAGGGTAAAATAATTCATAAATGAAAGAAGATAAAAGATAATATGTTTATCTTTTTCGCGTTCCAAATATGATGCAAGTTCTGAGGAAGGTAATAATCTTCCACTCCATGTATACTCTGACACCTATTGTTGCTTCCTTTTGCTTGCAAATCCCTTTAAACTTATTCAGTCTACTGAGATTTTTCAAAGGAAATTATATAAAATTTTTCTATATCTTTTGGAGTGTGGAAGATAGCTGAAAGGAAAAGGTTGGTAATTGTGGAGGACAGTTTTAGTTAGTAGTAGTCTTTATATGATATTGATATGGGTTTTACAATATTAGCTTGTTTCTTAACTTTATAAACGAGAAAGTGGGACATGGTAGGAAATCTTCATCTTGAGCATATGGAAATTAGTAATATTCATGAGAAAAGTGTTACTCTTTGGGATTCAAGGTGTAGTAAAGCAATTCAAGCTGTACAATAGCTTGCTTATTTCTTTATGGTATCTGCTAGTTAGATGCTTGTGCCAGAATTAGCTTGATGGATCAACTTCTTTTTTTTTTTTTTTTTTTTTTTTTTGGTACAAGCGGATGATCACATCAATCTATGGTGAGTCAAACCCGAGATATCAGAGTACAAAATTTGGGAAAGAACAGGGGGGCAAGGATCACCCGGCTTCCGGCTCCAAGAATCAGCAGAAGACGTCATCCTAGCAGCAATCCAATCTGCCGCAGAGTTAGCTTCCCGGTAGATGTGCCTAATCCTAGCACAAGAGATACCATGAAGGGTAGAATGAATATCACCAAGCAAGGGGATGATAGGCACACGGGCGCGGGAGTCCTGCCTAATCCAGCGGATAACCGTAATAGAGTCCCCTTCAACAATAATGCTGCGAGCTCCAAGACAGCGAATAGCACAACAGATACCAGCCCAAGCAGCACACAACTCCGTAAAGGGCACTGTGGAATCAAGAAGACCAAATCCACCAGACGCCAGCATCTCACCGTCAGGCCCATGAATCACAAACGCTGAGCCTGCACATCTTCCGCGAACACTACCATCGAAGTTGATTTTAACAAACCCTGGAGGTGGGGGCTCCCAAGAGATGAAAACCGTGCGCCGATACGCTGCTGAAGCAGCAGGGGAGTCCCAGTGGCCAGGGGTAGCAGAAAACCAAAATCTCTGATGGAAGGTATACTCAGCAGCTAAGGAGAAGGCAGCCCTAACAACCCTGCGAGGATGAATAATCTCATCAGCAAATAGAAGCCGATTCCGAGATAACCATATCTGATAAGCAGTGTAAGCCCTCCTCGAAACCAGAAGGTGGAGTCCTCTTCCCATATCCTCCCTGATGATACTCAAAAGTGATTACACAGGGATTCAGACCCCTGATCCCAAGGACCAGCATCTGAAATCTGCCAGATCTGTCGTGCATGGGAACAACTGAAAATAGCATGACCAACAGTCTCGTCCTCCCTACGACATAAAGGGCAAGTAGGCAGAATACTCATGCCTCTTGCGGAGAGCAGAGAACAAGTCGGGAGTGTGTTCCATGCAAGTTTCCACATAAAGAGCCGCACCCTGGGATGAATAGGGAGATGCCAGATCCACTTCAAATCAATCGAATGCTGAGGCTGAGGGCTGTAAATCTCAACAAGATCTCTAATAGGAGCACGGGACAGACAGGATCTCCTCCAAACCCTAATATCAGGGGTGGGACCCGGAGTAAGAGGAATGGCAAGAATGCGCCGGCAAAGCTCAGGTCCAAAAAACTGGAGACCATAGAAGAAGACCAAGCAGAGCGATCCGAACCGAATAAGTCAATCACCCTCATACCCTGCGGGATGTCAGAACTCACGAAAGTAGGCCAACTGGACAGAGGAAGGTCAGCTATCCAGGTGTCATGAATAATATCAACAGAAGCCCCATCGCCTAGCAACCAAGAGATGCTGTCCAAAATAGGCGGAGCATGCCGGCAGACCTCTTTCCAGAAAAAGGAGTGCCCAGAGAAAAGCTAAGGAGGAGAGGAAGAATTCCAGTCTCCATATTTGGCCCGCATAAAGGAGCTCCACAAACAGTGCGGATCAAGCAAGAACCGCGTAGCATGCCTCGCAATCAGAGCCTCCCTCCTAACAATGAGTGACTGGATCCCGAGCCCACCCTCAGTAATCGGCATAGAAACAATATCCCAAGCCAGGAGGTGAATACCATGCCCATCATGCATAGAAGCCCAAAGGAAATCCCGGAACTGTCTCTCGATCTTCCTCAAACAAGACAAGGGAACAGCAGCATTGGCAAGCAGATAGAGTGGAAGGGAAGATAGCACCGAGCGTAATAGTGAAAGCCTCGCCATCATAGAGAGCCCAGTGACCTGCCACCCATCCAATCTGTCACGGACCCGGCTAACTAAGTTACTGAAGTCAGAGATGCGAGGCCGCCTCCCCGTAATAGGTATTCCAAGATAGGATAGCTGATCAGCCTGATTAGGAATACCCATAATCTGTGAAATAGTCCCTCTAACAGTAGGCTTCGTCCTAGGGCTGAAACAGATCAAAGATTTAGTGATATTGACTTTTTTCCCTGAAGCACTACAGTAAGACTGAATGATAGTAGCAAAAGTGATAGCATTGCAAATAGTAGCCTTTCCCAGAAGAATGCAATCATCAGCGAACATAAGGTGAGAAAGGGAGGGCCCTTGGGGACCAGCAGTATAAGGGACCAGAGAGTTGCTATCCTGAGCCTGAGATAGCGCCCGGGAGAAAGAATCGGCCGAGAGAATGAACAGGAAAGGCGAAAGAGGGCAACCCTGTCTCAACCCAACCTCCGAGTGAAAATAATCAGTCTGACCACCATTGATAAGGAGAGAGAAGGAAGGCCGGTAAACACAGGCCATCACCCAGTCAACAAAGAGCTCCGTAAATTCAAACCCAGAGAGAGTAAGGCGCAGGAAATCCCAGCTCAATCTATCATAAGCTCTCTCCATATCGAGCTTGACAGCCATAAGACCCTGTCGGCTGGGAGCTCGCTGAAGGTCATGCATGAATTCCTGAGCAAGCAGAGCATTGTCAGAGATGCTGCGCCCCCTAAGAAAAGCCCCCTGCTGTGGAGAGATGATGCGAGCCATCACAGAACACATTCGGGAAACCAGGATGCGTGCACATACTTTGTATAAGGTGGTGCAGAGACTAATAGGCCGAAAGTGCTGAGGAGAGGAAGCATCAGGCCGTTTGGGCACCAGGGTGATAAGAGTCCGCTTCCAATCTGCTGGAATTGCTTTAGATTGAAAAACAAGCTGGATAGGTTGCACCACCTCCTGTCCTACAATATCCCAGTAGTGGCGAAAGAAAACAGCCGGGAACCCATCAGGTCCAGGAGCCTTGTCAATACCAAGATCCCATAAAGCCCGCCGAATATCATCCTCAGAAATCGGACGGATGAGAAGAGCATTCTCCACATCAGAGACCCTAGAGGAGGGGGGGGACCGGGAAAATAGGGAACCCCTCACCAGAGTGCTCAGACCATCTAGACTGAAAGAAATTGAGCATCTGATCCCTGATCATATGGAACTCCTCCTGAGGGTTGCCCTCCTCATCAATAAGCCGTCTAATGCGGTTCGCAGCACGGCGTTTAAGTGTAGCCTGGTGAAAGAATCTAGTGTTGGAGTCCCCTTCCTGAATCCACTGAATGCGGGATCTCTGCCTCCAAAAAGTCTCCTGTTGTAACAAAAGAGAGTGATGAAGAGACAGGTTGGTTCTAAGGGTCAGAAGATCAGAATCAGGAAGAAATCCCTCCTGGTCCTCCTTTGACTGCAGAGACAAAATAATAGACTCAGTCTGCTCAACCTGTCGAGCAATATCGCCCACCTCCCTTTTGCTCCAACTACATAGTCTACGTCTAGCAAGAACCAGACGCCGAGAAAGTCTATAGGTGGCACTTCCTCTGACAGGCAACCGCCAAACCTGTGAGATGACAGATCTAGCAAAAGAATAGAAAGTCCATAATTTCTCAAATTGGAACACCCTACTCTGCTGGAAAGGCACATCAGTAGAAATCAGAATAGGACAGTGATCCGAAGCAATTCTAGACAGATGGGTAACATTGGCTGAGGGAAAAAGCTGGAGCCACTGAGGATTGGCCAAGGCTCTATCCAGTCTTTCCCAAACTCTAGCAGAGCCCTGACGATTGTTACACCAGGTAAACTGAGGCCCAGAGAATCCCAAATCCATCAGACCAGCTGAAGCAATGAAGTTTCTGAACTCAGATCTTTCCACTGTATCAACCGCATGCCTGCCACCTCTTTTCTCATTGGCCCCGATAATGCAGTTGAAATCACCCGCAATAAGAGAAGGAATACCCTAGGAAAGCAAAGAATGAATCTCAGTCCATAGCACCCGGCGCACCCTGAAGTCAGTGCTAGCATAAGCACCCGAAAGAAGCCAGGGAGCATGATGTCCGTCAGAAACTACCAGAGCAACTTGTTGACCACAGTAATGAAATGCATCCACTTTAATATTTTCAGCTCTCCACAAAACCACAATCCCTCCGGAGAGACCAACAGAGTCAATAGCATAGGAAACCCAAGATCTGGAGACCATGCGTCGGAAACGATCAAGACTGGTCCCCGATAACCGAGTTTCTAGAAGAACACAAATATCAAAACCATGAATCTGCAGAAGCCTCCCAAACGCAGAGCGAAACGATGGTTTCTGGGCTCCGCGCACATTCCATATAAGAATCTTCATTCAGAGGTATGAAAGGGGGGGATCCCCACCCTATCTCCCATCATCTCATCAATAAGGCGGTCGTTAGCTGGAGGAGAACCCACAGGTTCCTTGCCCCTGCATTCCTCCGGATGGAACGAGTCCATGGATACAACTTCCACATCCTGTAGAGCGGGATCCTTAGCGCAAGACGATTCCATGGCTACAGCCTCCTCCCCCGAAGGATAGCCTTCTTGAGCAAAAGGACCGCCGAGTCATGATTAGATGCTTCCAACTGGACTGGCAAGGAGAGAGCAGAATCAGACGGCAGACCTGGCCTTTCCTTGCGATGAGACTTCTTATTCCCTGGCCCAGAGAGGTCAGGAGACCTCCGGGAAGAGTCACCCGTTGCTAGAAAAGTGAAAGACCCCTGTGATCTAGCTTTTCCTCCAGTAGAAGTTTTCGCTTTTCCTTTAGTGGTCCTGGAAACCACTGTGATCAACTTCTTTCGTGATGGCTGAAAACAGGCATGCCTTTAGATTTCCATTAACCAACAAGAAGTATCCTATTAATATCCCATGTACTGGAAATGGGCTTTATGGATCATTATTTGTCCACTAATTCTTAATACTGACATGCCGTCTATTTAATTGATGTCTTAGCACCAATTCTGGAATGTTTGAGCTTTTTCGTTTTTGATTCCAAATCACTTTTATTCTCCTAAGCTAGCCTGCTGTGCTTGATAGTTCTGCCAGTACATCATCCTTTGTGTATATATATATATATATATATATATGATAATTTCAAATCACTTTGTTGCATTACTTGGCAAGATAGGATGCTATATTATTTGTTGCTTGAGCTTATTGTTGAACTATATCCATATGCTATAGTTGCAATATTTAATTAACAAGTTACAATATTTAATTCTTATATTGTGTGTGCCACTTCCTCTTGTTCTATGAATATAATAGAATGAAGTTTGTTTAATCACGAGATAGGTTATAAATTTTTAAACTTATTTTATCAGTTTATCAAGATATGACTCATAATGTTTTAGATCCAGGGCCTCGTGATCCCATTGTTCTTACTTTGCAATGGTTGCATAGATCAACAAATATATTTGAGGGCGAAGTGTGTATTATTAATTGATGGTCCTTAATTAGTTGGCATGTGTTTATGTGAATGTTGATGTATCATTGCAAAAAAAAATTACAGGAGTTACCAGTGCTTAGATGCCGTCTGCATGACACACATATATGGAAAGAGACACCGGGCATGCCACACCCATGAGTGCAATATTACTTGGATCATGTTGGCATGTATGACATATATCAGGTAGGCCAAATTCGATTGGATGTTGGCCTTATTTCTGCATTTATTGAGAGATGGTGGCAAGAGACCCACACATTTCATCTTCCTTTTGGCGAGGCAACCATTACACTACAAGATGTCAGTATTTTGAGTGGCCTTTGGATTGACGGATCCATGGTTACTGGGCTAGATCCACGCTATACTATCCAGTAGTGGTAGGCTATATTTGGGAGGTTATTTGGTGTTAAACCTCCTGTCGAACACATTTTCGAAAGGCCGTTCTCGTTTAGGATTCTTCGATCAATTCTATCGCAACCTTCACTTGGACGAAGATGCGGATGATGAGGTTATCCAGCACTTCATGAGGAGGCAACTTCTTCGAATCATTGGTGGAATGATCCTTCTAGATACCTTCAATTATTTAGTAAAGTTGACATACGTGCCATTTTTGGAAGACATGGAGGCATTTGCTGCTCTTAGTTGGGGATTGGCTACACTTGCTGGTTTATATAGGGCACTATGTCGTGTAACGAGCCCTACCCAGTTAAACATCGAAGGATACCTCCTCTTACTACAGGTAAACACTATATTCTTATGTTTGAGATTGAGGTTTTCTTTATTGTTAATTAATATTTTTAATTATCTGAACATGTAGATATGGGCATAGGAACGATTTTTCATTTTTCATCCCACAAGACTCGAGACTTCGGAGGATAGACCTTTCGATGCCAATAATGATTGGCACTTAGATGCACCGTGGAGGTATAGATGGCATGTAAAATATAACTTGAAAATGTTTCAACCCATACACTATGTGCTTATATGGACCAATTGGACATGTTGAATGATAGTGATCAACAGATATGCATAATGCAATATGGTATTCAATTCTTAGGTTATTTTTCAAATTTATGTGGATTATGGATTAATTGATTTTTTTCTATGCAGTTCATATGGTGTCCTTACTCGCTGACGGTTATCTCTATTTTACCTCCAGCTGCTTGTTCAGTTCGGATATTGGATGGCGTGGATCCCGCTTATATATTTTGATGTAGTCAAGTGACATTTTTTGAACCGAGTGCTTCATCAATTTGGATATCGTCAATCGATACCATGTCTATGCGATACGTCGGTACAACTTCATTAGATTTATCGACAAGGGAGGACAAATGCTACATTAATATGGATATCGTGCATGGGACTCATATTGCTACATGGAATGCACGACATCAGCATATTATTATGGGAGAGCATATAGTAGTGGGAGTTTCACTTTCATCCGATTACATGGCTTGGTTTAGGAGTATCATCTGAATATGCCTAAGCCATTCTGAGTATCGTATAGAAGGCTACGAAGGGAAAGAAACTTCATTTGAATTCTGATATTATTCTAAAAAAAATTAATATCTTTTTTTTTAACTTAATATCTTTTCATATGATTTTTTGTTGTCATTTGATATGCAGCATGAGAGGTTTCAACATTTAACTTTGAAGGTTGAGCAAGCTATACTTACCCCAGTGGA
>UESW01002005.1:0-44377 GCA_900491605.1 Calamus simplicifolius | reverse complement strand
TAAACATTTCATAAACTTTAACACATAGTCATTGATGTCCATACAATCCCTGTCTGACAAAAAAAAAATAGACACAAACTCCTATATAAGTCTGAAACATATCACAGTCTGTCACACTCTATACAGACCTAGACCCCTCACATGAGCCTGGAACACATCCCTAGGAATAGGCTTCGTCAAAGGATCAGCCAGCATCCTGCCGGTGGAGATATGCTGTAGGATAACTTCTCCTTGCTTGACCATGTCTCTAATGAAGTGATATCTGATGTCAATATGCTTGGTCCTGCCATGGTACTTAGGATCCTTAGCATATTGTAATGCTGCCATACTGTCAGAACTGATCTGAATAGCCTCATGTGGAGTAGCAGATATCTCAAATCGCCTCAAGAACCTCCTTAGCCATATAGCCTCCTGGACAGCAGCCGAACAAGCAATATATTCGGCTTCCATGGTGGACAGGGCGGTACAGCTTTGTTTCTTACTGCACCAAGTGACAGCTCCACCTCCAAAGATAAACACATATCCTGTAGTGGATCGACGCTCATCTCTATCACCTGCCCAATCAGAGTCACAAAAACTCTTTAATCTCAAATCTCCTCCCTGATAACATAGGGTGAGATTGGCAGTACCACGAAGGTAACGAAAAATCCTTTTAACTGCAACCCAATGAGCAAGTCCTGGATTACTTTGATATCGACTAACCAAGCCGACTGCAAAGCAAATGTCAGGGCGAGTACACATCATAGCGTACATCAAGCTTCCCATTGCACTAGCATAGGGGACCTTGCTCATCTTTTCACGCTCCTCATCAGTTCTAGGGCACTCATCGATGCTTAAAGTACAGCCCTTTTCTATTGGGGTATCAACGGGTTTAGAATAGTGCATTCGGAATCGTTCTAAGATTTTCTCAATATACGTTTCTTGTGACAAACCAAGAAACCTCTTAGCACGATTCCTTAGGATCCTCACTCCTAGCACAAAATTTGCCTCACCCATATCCTTCATCTCAAAGACAGAGGACAACCACACCTTAGTGGCATTGATTACTCTAATAGAACTCCCAGCAATTAGAATGTCATCAACATACAACGCTAAGATCAGAAACTCATCGTCTGATTTCTTAATGTACACACAGTGGTCCTCCTCAATCATATCTAAGCCAATCGATGTAATGGCTTCATGAAACTTGAGGTACCATTGCCTAGATGGCTGCTTTAGACCATATATGGATCTATTAAGGCGGCACACTTTGCCCTCCTGTCCTTTGGTCACAAAACCCAATGGTTGATCCATATAGATCTCTTCATCCAGGCTTCCATTAAGAAACGCTGTTTTAACATCCATTTGATGTAGTTCCAAATCGAAATGGGCTACAATAGCTAGGATCAAGCGAATGGAGGCAAATCTCACCACAGGAAAAAATGTCTCCTCAAAGTCTACACCCTCCATCTGGGTATAGCCCTTCGCCACAAGTCGAGCCTTGTACTTGTCAATTGACCCATCAGCCTTGCGCTTAATCTTAAGAACCCACTTATTTCCTATCGATTTGCGCCCAGGCGGAAGGTCTACCAAGTCCCACACATGATTCTTGGACATCGATACCATCTCGTCTTCCATAGCAGCTTGCCACTCACTATGAGCAGGTGAATCGAGCGCCTCTTCAACAGAAGCAGGCTCATCTGGATCCAACGGAGTGCAGAGAAACACATTCCCTTCGATTTCAAAATATCGTCGTGGAATATGACCACGTTTGCTTCTCCGTAACTGTGGATCTGGACCCTGAAGACCGCTCTCAGATGGTGCATCAACCCTCATAGGTGAGCTCCTACTAGGCTCAGCAGATGGTGCATCAACCCTCATAGGTGAGCTCCTACTAGGCTCAGCAGATGGTGCATCAACCCTCATAGGTGAGCTCCTACTAGGCTCAGCTTGTGCGCTCCTTCTGTCTGGTGCGACACTCCCACTGGGCCTAGCATTCCCATTATCTGTGGCGATCTCTGAGATAGGTGGAAAATCTCCTCCCTCGCCAGAGATAGTGGGAAGGTCCTCCTGTAACTCATACAGGGACAGGTCCTTTCTAATTTCACCAATGCTCGGGAATTCAGTCTCTATAAACTCCACATCTCTGGACTCCATCTCAGTCATCCCTCCATCAGGATGTGCTCCATACATCACATAACCCTTCGAATGCTCAGGGTACCTGATGAACACCTTTTTGTTGGCTTTAGGACCCAGCTTTCCCAACTTATGGGAGGCGTTGTGAACAAATCCTGCTGAGCCCCAAGGGCGCAAATGATCCACAGAGGGTCGCATGCCATGCCATAGCTCATATGGAGTGGAGGGTACTGATTTACTAGGCACACGGTTAAGGATGTAGGCAGCAGTCAATAATGCATCTCCCCAGAAACTAATTGGAAGATTAGCTTGCGCCATCATCGACCTAACCATGTCTAGTAAAGTCCTATTGCGACGCTCGGCTACACCATTCTGTTGCGGTGTACCAGGAATGGTAAGCTGCCTGCGTATCCCCTTTTCCTCACAGAGCCGCTTGAATTGCTCGGATAGATATTCGCGACCCCTATCAGTGCAAAGAGTCTTTAAAGACCGCGCCATCTGATTTTCTACCTCTGCTAAAAATCGTCTAAAACAATCCAGCGCTTCATAGCGATGAGAGATTAGGTACACATACCCGAATCGCGAAAAATCATCTATGAATGTGAGGAAATAGGAAGCGCCATGTCGCGACTGGACACTCATGGGTCCACAGATATCAGAGTGTACAAGCTCTAATGGATGAGAGGCTCTAGAAGCCTTACCAAAAGGCTTTCTTGTTGCCTTTCCTGCTAGACAAGATTCACACACAGGAAGACTTATCTTGGTAAGAGGGCCTAACAGCCCAGCTGTAGTCATACGTGTCATCCTATCTTGGCCCACATGACCAAGTCTAGCATGCCAAAGAACACCATCATCACAGGCAGGAATAGAGGCATAAGAATAAGAAGCACACATTTCAACATCAAGTCTAAAGAAACCTTGTGACAAATATCCAAAAAAGGACAAAACACCATCCAGATAGACTGACATATGGTCACTAGAAAAACTAAAAGTATAACCAAGTGCCAACAGGGCAAGAACAGAACAAAGATTACACCGGATAGTTGGGACATACAAAACGTCGTGTAGTATCAACACATGTCCACCTCGAAGTGAAACACGATATACTCCTACACCCAAAACCGGCTCACGCAGACCATTCCCAAGAACGACAAACTGGGTATTTGCAGGTATCCGGTGAAAATCTACAAAACCAGCTCAATCTCGTACTATATGTTTGTTTGCTCCCGAATCTACAATCCAATCGGGGAGCGAGTCAGCAACTAATGCATAAGAACAAATATGGAGAGAGCTTAATATGGAACATACCTTTTTTGGCTCAGTGCAATCACGAGCAAAGTGGCCTTTAGCCCCACAGTTGTAACACTTAAGTTTTGTTACATCTCGCTTGCCCCCTCGACGACCTCTCTTAGGTTTGGCTATAGTTTTTCCTTTATATCCCTGTGCACTCCTGTTATGTGCCTTTCCCTTCCTTTTGTTCGTGGGCCGCGAAGACCCACCAGAAACCACATGGGCCGAAGGGAGAGAAGTCTCAATACGCTCAGCCTCTAGCTCAAGATGACGAGCAATATCCTCAAAAGTCTTGATGTGCTCACTATGAGTCATCAAGAGTTTCATCTGACTCCACTGAGGGTCAGGCAGTGAACGAATCACTGCAAGGACCTGTTGCTCATCTGTAAGGTCAACTCCAGCAGCCTTCATATCCCTAATCATGTTTCCCATCACACGAAGGTGGGTCGACATGGAATGGTCGGGATCCTTGACATACTGTATGAATCGAAGATTCAAGGCACGTAGCCGTGTGGCCGAAGTCTGACCAAACCTGATCTTGAGCTGGTTCCACATATCCTGAGCAGTCTGGCAATTCTAAAAGTTGCCAATAAGATCATTGTGCATGCTGCTCAACATAGTAAAGCGTGCACAACGATCTTTCTTGACCCAATTGTCATAGGCTTCCCGATCAAGGCGATGTTGCTCAGTAGTGCCAGGGGCTGGTGGTGTCATACCAGTTGTCAAGGTCTCTAAGACTTCGAGGTCATTTAAAAGATATTGGATTTTTCTTTGCCACATTTCATAATTCTGTCCATCTAGCTTTTCTCCTCTATTGAGATCAGCAATTACGGATTTTGAGGCCATCAGACACTGTTGGTCAATCAAGGTATGGATATCAGGCACATATTATCTTTAAAGCAAGAAAATGACCAGATTGCTAATGTTCATTCTTAAAAATGAGATCAAAAATTTCGCTAAGCTCATAATCATCACTCAGTTTATAAGATTGAACACAGAATCTGTTATTTTCTATAGAACATATCTATTAGGTCCATATTTAAATTTGTCAAGAATATAAATGTTCTGCATGCACTTAAGCATAAATGAAATATATCAGCAGAAAAATAGAAAAAATGCATAAAAATATTTATACACAAAATATAAATGATTATGCATTCAACAGCTACTTTTCTGGCCCATCTCAGTGCCAAAAAATAGGTCTATAACAGTGTAAAAACGGCCCAACAGACCAAATGACCCGTGACCTTATCTTCTTCTATTATTTTATTATACTGTTATGGTCAACAACCCAGGTGGCCCGACTCCTCTGGAATAGGATTAACAGCATCCTAATTCATTAGTTCTCCTCAGGACACATGAGTCCAATGGATGAACGCACCCTCCTCTCAAAAAAAAACGGTAACTAATCTCCTGCCATGATTTGAGCTTCCACGGAGGAAGTGCTGATGCTAAACCGTCCGTGGAATATATATATATTATTGGATCATGACAATTAATTCACTCTCTTTGATAGACGTACGTAACCGAACCTTGATCGAGGAGGAGGAGCAGGCAATGGAATGGCCGTCCCAATCTACTTGGAAAACGCCAAGCTAATAGCTGTTATTTTCTATTTAATTCTTGACTTGATTGCAAGCTCATTGCCTTCTCTAGAACGGCATCCTAGTGCAAGGCGTCATGCATGTTTGGATAGCCAACACATATTCCATCTCCCGGGAATTGAGTTACCCATGGGCGGTTACGTAAACAAAAGGTGGCGGCCGAAAAAAAAAAAAATGGCAACACAGCTGATGAAGGGACCAAGGTCGGCTGCGGCACCCAAGGCCGCAGCGGAAACGGCTCTTCCTTAATATAAGAATCGGACTCAAAACCAATTCCCCAACATCCTCTACCGTCGCCGAGGACAATCGATGCTCGGCTCTGATACCAATTGAAGGAACCAATAATAAGGAACGTACCTTAATATGGAAACAGCGGAAGAATCAGATCGTCGGTAAACGGGAGCTACCAGAGTTCCCAGGCGTCCACGCCCTAAGCCGCAGCAACGGAGAGGAAGAGCCCTTGGCTTACCTCTTTCAGAAGACAAAAAGACCTCTACTTCTGTTAGAAGACAGGAAGACCTCTATTCTCGTCTACTTATAGAACCAGAGAATAAATAGGATCCTGTATACCAAGCGTCACAGGGATTTCCGAAGAGTCCCCTTACTTGGGACTCTGTGTGGGCGTTAACGAAGAGTCCCATCACATGGGACTCTGTGTGATCGTTGACCAGGCCAACAGCCCCAATTGACTGGATTGCAGCAAGGCCATTGGTGCACCGACAAAAACAGGAAACAATGGCGACGAAGATTAACTTCTCCCTTGGCTATTTGCCTTAGCCAATTATTTAATTATTAGTGTTTGATGGTATCATAAAGGTTGAGTGCAATTAATGTGATGATCAAAACGAAGAAATATTCCACAACCAACACTGGATAAAAAAACAAAGATGTATACAATTGCGACAACAGGCCAAAGCTTTTCAAGCTAAAAATTAGATAGATTATAAGATTGCAGGTAAATATACAGCGAGGTATATATAGCCTGGGAACTTTTTCTTAACAAAATAGTCGTTGTTTGCCACCTCTATTGTCTGAAAAGCTAAGCTATCAGCTGGCAGCTGAAAATGAAGGAGCTAACCAGTCCAACCACCTTCACGTACCCATCTCTAACCTAATTTACAATCCTATCGATTGCACGCCTGCAGATCAAAGAGGCAGTATGCTTGAATGTTAGGTGTTATTTAAGCATTTGACAAGTAAATTTTTGACTTGATAGACCACTTGTATGAAAGAAAGTCAAAGAAAAGGTTCCTGTGAAATATTCTACGAGTTTAAATGTCATGAAGAGGTATGTCACAGGGCTCTCAAAAAGACGCTATTGTTTCCACCAACAAATATTTTATCTGTTCAATTGGCGGATAATCTTGACACATGGAAAGAATTTATTTTCAGAATTACAAAGATCTTATTCTAGATACCAATCGGAGGCTTTGCTCAACAGTAATTACCAATTAGATCTCATAACAACAACAACAAAAATATGGATATGCTGTGTTATATGTCATCCTGAAATGGTTGATAAATTAACAGTAGTGATTGTCCACTAAATGAAAATTTAAACTCAATCCAGTTCACGGTAAGTACCATCGGCCTAAGGAAAAGAAGCCACTTCATTTTTATTATTATTATTTTTTAAAAGGCCACAGCTTAGCCGGTTTCCACCGATCCAAACAGGCTCATTTTTGCAAGCGGTGCGTTTGGAGCAAACTTGTCACCTTGCAAACAGCTTTTAGACCAAAATTTGGCAGACTGGAAATAAGATGGGAGCGGCATGTCTTTATTCTTGTGTGGCCTTTGCGATGATGGATGATGGGATTATAACCTTTAGGTAGTGTTTGATATGGGGGATAAGGAAGGATATCCCCTGGATATTCCTCCTTATTCCCAAATGCTAGCTAGAAGGGATAGGTCTGAAAAAATTTAACTAGAGGGGATAACCCATGGTTAACCATGGGTTATCCCTTGAACTTATTCCCTAAGGTAGTGTTTGATAGGAAAAATGTTATCCATGGATAAGTGTACGGGATAGAGTTTATCCCCTGGCTATCCCTAGGGATATCCCTTGACTATCCCATTGATCATATCAAATGCAAAAAGGTAAATCCATGGGATAACCTTTTTTTACTCTTATTTGAAGGGATAACCAGCTATTCCTGCATTCTCTAGGGAATAAATTGAGGGGATATCCCATGGTTAACCATGGTTAACCATGGATTATCCCTTTGGTTAACTTTATTCCCTGCTATCCCTTATAGTTATGGCTTTTGGGAATAAGAGGGGATATCTCTTATCCCTTATTTCAAACACTACCTAAGGAACCCAGAACAACTAATGTTATCCCTTGATGGCAAACTTGTAATTTTAAAAAAATACTTATTCCCTCAGCTATCCCTGGATAAATGCTATCCCGTACATTTATCCAGGGATAGCTTTTAGGCTATCAAACACTACCTTAGTTCTATCTGAGGTAAAGATCGGCTATATATATTTTAATCCTATAATTCTCAATTTTTACACATATCTATCTCCATGCACATATATATTTATCTAGCTACAAATCTATAATCTTAATATAGACATTTATTCATCTATTATTCATAGTGTACGTACATATTTATTATATTATTGTAAATATTTATCCGCTTTCATAGCTTATCGAGCTGTTTGTCAAAATAAAAAAAATGCAGGGACTATTTTTTTTTTTTGTTATAAAATGTGGTCATAGAGAGAAAATATTTTTTACCCAGCACCTTAGGCTCGACCATTATATTGACATGATTTAACTATATTTTTAAGATTACATTGAAAAAAATATTTAACTATTTTTAAGTAGTCATTTTTTATAAGACTCAAAATATAAACAGAACATAGAGAATCACGAAGTCACCAAAGTTCTTATTGAAATTTGACGAAAATCGTGAGGGACGAATCCGCCCGGAACGTCCCCCACGAGCAAACTTTATTAAAGTCGTGGTTAAAGTCTTACTGAAATTATCGCAGACTTTTCAGTCAAAGTGAAAGGACGGAATACGTCAAACCACAGCTGATCTGATCGACCACATAATTAGAAAATAGAAGCCAACAAGCCAAACAAACAACCCTAACACGTGAACAGGAACTCCAAACTCAAAAGCTAAGCTAAACCCTCAATTCACTCTCCTACAGTTCATCCGGATTTCTCCATTGGACCCAGTGAGGGGGCTGATATTGCCCATGTTGATCATCGACACCCCAAAGTCTTCCCAAAATGCCTGTGGGTTTTGACTATAGTATAAAATCAGACCATCACTTCCACTGCCGTCCCCTTTGAACAGCTGCTGATCAGAATGCAACAGCCCTTTCTTCTGTAACAACGCCTTGAAGTACACCCCATCAAAGCTTGTCGGTGTCGAATCCAGAGGTGCAAGGTTGTTGTCGCCTCCTGAGATTGGACAGATTGGTTTCAAGGTGCTAGCAAGACTGGCATCAACGGTGGCCGTCTCATTGTAGAGCCTGCTTCTAAAGTTGGTGCACCTCGCGAGGCCAATTGTGTGGCCTCCAGAGAGGGCCACCAGGTCCTTCATCGACAGCCCATTGGACTGGAAGCTGGAGAGGAGGGCCGAGAAGTTCGAGGATGGTGGTGGGATGTTGTTGTTTGCGGCACTCAGGCTCGCTGTTCTCGAGTCCCTTCTGCCTACGTGCACCTCATATGATGGCCCTCCCAACTGGATCAGCAAAAAGAAAACTTTATCAGAAATCTTAACTTTTTGTTAAATAATGAGCTAGCGTAAAGATCCAAGTATTCGGTAGGTTCGTTCCCTCAAAAGAATCATACATATCAAGCCCAAGCTTTGAAATCTCCCATGAGACGGACTTCTTGGCCAGTGAATTTCTAGCTAATTGAAAAAAGTATGAGAATTTTTTTTGAAAAGAGTCAAATCTTGGCCAAGAAGGTAATGACGAAACGTACCGCTACCACAGAGTCACGAGCGGCGATCGCTAAGATATCAGCACAAGATACCACATTGCCATGGCAAGCAGCGTTCACCGCTGCCTTGATGCTGTCAACGACATCAAAACCTCTGGCAGAGTTATTGTTGGGTGCTGCCATCTTCTCTCCGATGAAGGTAGGAGTGTCATCTAACAAAATGGACCCATCACACCCCTGAAACCATGCAAACGACGATAGACCATAGAGAAGAAATTAGATTATAATTAACACGCACTTTGATCAAAGAATTCAGTAAAATCTTACGTTAACAAAGCAGTCGTGAAAATGTAGTCGGAGAAGCGAGGCACCCATACGCGGTTCCCGTGCAATTGCCTGCTGGACTTCCTTCCTAATGGTTGGCAGTGCTTGAGGGCACAACTTGTCATAGAAGTGGGGGCTGAGTTGAGCTCTTGCTGGAATTGAGGAAGCAAGAATGATCACTAAAAATGTCAAGAAAGAACTAAGAGAGGCCATATAACTGGCCGATGTTTATGGTTATAATGTTTAAGCTACATGTACACTAGAATGTCTTCCAAGAGGCGTTTATATATAGATGGATGATAGCTCTCTAGCTAGGATGCATGGCTTCCATTAAACTTTTATTTTTTTTTCCTGAGGAAAAGCTTCCATCAACTTGAAGTATTCTATTCTGATTTTGGACAAGAATGCGTTGTCTACGTTGACTTAAGAGCTCTTATCATGGTTTCAGATTATTAGCTGAGGAGAATCGGTGAATATATGAATATAAAACCCAAGCAAGTTTGAATTATTCCTGTTAGCGTGATTCTGTGATTCTGTAAGGTCAAAACGATGCTGAGATGAACGTGGTCTACCCTAGCTACCAATTATTAGAACTCTAAAACGTTTAACGTGTCACCCACCACGTTCCTGTCACCCTTTTGGAATTAGAAACGGACAAGTCTTGGTTTTATTTAAAAAAGAGTAGCTTTTTGTTGTAGCAAAATTTATTGGTCTCCATCCTAAAAGAAATTTATAAACAAAACTATTATGAACCAAACTTTCATGTTGTTTGAATTAACTGAAAACACCGTGCTCATATTGTTTGAAGCAATGCCCCCTTTAAATAATGTCTTCAAAGGTACAATCCATTTCAGGAGATTCCCTTCATACATAGCTAATTAATTTGGATTAGTTTTACCTCCTTCAAAGCACAAAGAATTAAACGGAAATTGCCTTCTTTTTTAACAAAAAAAATTGGTACATAGTAAATAAGGCTTGACTTCAGATTTGGTGTCTAAATAGTTACCCGTGAAAGAGATCAGAAGCAAGCTTCATACTCTGGTTACCTAATGAAACCAACTCTTGTCCTCTTAGAAAGCTGTAGTGTTTTTTTTTTTTTTTTTTTTAATACGTGTGCAGGAGGTTCGATGTCTAAGTCAGAGCTTTCGTAGGTCCATATTTTTATGTTATATATTGACAACAATTTAAGTTAATTAAAAAAAAATTTATGCATCAAATGTGGTGCAACTTTTGCACACCATGAGCGAGTTACATTCGACGATTGATGCATTTTTATTTTTAATATATATATCATAGGCTAATCATTAAGGTAGTGTTTGATAGAAAAAATACTATCCCTGAATAAGTGTACGGGATAGAGTTTATCCATGGGATATCCTTAGGGATATCCCCTGGCTATCCTATGGATTATATCAAATGTAAAAAGGTAAATATCTGGGATAGCTTTTTCTTATCCCCTCTGGTTGTATTTGATTGGAGGGATAGAAGAGGATATCCTCAAAAAATTGATTTAAACCCCAAACTACCCTTGCAATTTCTAACACAACAATTGATTTGGACCGTTTAATTTCAGATCAAACGGTCCATATCAATCCAGATCGAACGGCCCAAACAACACCTATATTTACATTATTTTATTAACATAAAATTATTATAAAAATTATTATATTATAATAATGAAAATTTTATTATGTTAACACATAATAATATACCTGTTTCACATCTTTGAACCTTATGATGTACTGAAAATGAAAAAAAAATTTTCCTGGAGATTGTAATCAGTCTTCCTACTCTGTGCAACAAGTATGCACAACATCTTCATGTAAATTGATGTAAATGTTTAAAATCCATGCACAATTGATCATTGCAAATTTCATTAAGATTAACATAAAGCTATCAATGCCACAAAAATACAAATTTCAAATATGAAAAGATTCCATAAGTATCTGAAATGCCAACGAAGATGTCCTACAAAACTGTTCCCTCAATAGAAACAAGCTCATCAGTACTTCAACGGGGCCAGGATGTCAAGTTGAGAACCAAGCTTCTCTTCAACTACCTTCTCTACCTTCTGGCGCAACCTAGCCAGCTGCTTCCTCCTCTCATAAGCAACCTGAGCCCTCTGCTTCCTCTTCTCTTCCAATTCCTATCACACACGCACACACACACACATAAAACCAGAGAAAAATAATTAGGAAACACATAAGCAGCACATAACTGAATTTAGCACAATTCATAAGAAACACCCTTACAAGGCTCAGGTCAACCACTCTTGGTTCAGTCATCTCATTTTGTTCTTTTTGCCCCTACAGCTCCTCGGTAGTAAGCACTGGTGATGGCACGATTCCTACACTTACAGGTATGGAACAAATCATAATGTCATCATCAAGTAGCATTGATAATGGAATTCCAAATAATGAAAGAAAGGTAGATAGAGCAGAGGTCAATATTGATAATGGAATAATGGAATAATGAAATAATAAATAGATCGATGACTCATTGGATCACCTCAGGGAACAGCCACCCCAGCAACTTTTGGCTGCTACTGGTGAGGATGAGGAGGGTACTACCATGGCCACCATTTCTCAAGCTCAGCTGGGGCTCTCTAAGACCTGTGCTGAATCAACTCCATTGGTTTCTCAAATTCAACAAGCCAATCAGGAAGTGAACATGGCATGATACTAAAACACATCAGTCAAAAATCTAAAACTCAGCCTGTGAAAAGCAAATCCAGCATGAAGGACTTGAAACCTTCCAGCAAATTCAGGCAAAGGCCACTGCAGAGACTATTACGTATATAGGGTAGATATTTATAATTTGAATGCCCTGGCTTAATTTGCATGCTGGATTCAGTTACTTTTCCATTATATATAGAATAGATACTTTCATACAACAACCAAAAAGCAACAATGCTATAGAGAGAATAATCACCCTTGATTTTTCTCAAGCTGATACTTTCAACTTACAAACAGAGCCTACTGCAATTTACTTTTGCCTACTATAAGAGGAAATATTAAGAAAGAATACCTTGCCAATTAAATTCAGAATCCAAAGCATCAACTAATAGGAAATGAGATGATCTTATATAAAAACCAACCTGGTTGATAAATTTGCAAAATATAATATAAAACACCAAAGAGGAATGCTAAAGATTAATCACGAATGAATCACCTGCTTTACTGAAAAAGGATTAAACGGTGGTTACTCACCCATGCCAGTAGGCTGCAATAAGATTCTGTCCATATGCTTGTCATATCATGCAAAACTAGATTAAAAGGATATGTGAAGTTATATTATAACAAGATCTCACATGCAAGCACGAGGATTTGTATTCACACAACACCAATAACGCCACTGTTGATTACAAGAAAGCTTAAACTTGCCTGAACAAATGAACATTATATGAAATGCAATAAGAAAATCTTGTGTGACCATTTCTACCAACTTACAGTGCAAGGTAAAAGAAATAGATGATTTCAGTTAAAATAAGAACTACTACCATGCCGCCCACTGATCAGCTTCTCAACTTAATAAAGCCAATCATCCCATGATTACAACGACTACTATCGAAGTCAGTTATTTCCCCAGGTAGTTTGAAAAGACTAAGGCAAATACATATGCATTCATTACATTCTATAATAATTCCCACAAGAGTTTCCTATAAGGATAAGCCTGTGAAGAAAAATCATAAAGCTTGAAAGCCTAACATTATTCAAAGTCAGATCATGTCACGAACTTCATAGACAAATGCCTCATAACAATAATATTTTAAAGCTTAATAAGTACTGCACTAGCTTCTGTAAGAATGCCTCTAGAAACTTAAAAAACGAAGACTGCAGAAAGACAAAGCACTGGACTGCAAAACAAGTACAAAGCAATATAAAAATAAATACATGATCTTCAATACTTTGATGAGATAAAAACAGAAATTAAGAAAAAGACTACATAAAGATCAGTAGTCCAGATTTTTTTTTTTCAATTATATCATGCTTGAATTTGGACAAAACAAATCGAAATGGACTTTTCTAAAATTGAATTAGAGAAGTCCAGTTGCTGACCATCGATCAACACACTTTGTATTACAAAAGATTGCCTTTGCCTAGCATCAGCAACCGTTTTACAATACAAAATTTTTTTGTGCCCCTTCCGGTAGATATTATTTGGGAATTAATTGTTTCATTTTACCAACCAAAAATTCAGGAATCAAAATTACAGCCTATTTTCTGATGAATAACCATGTTCTGACAACTACCACAAGTCTAGTATCTGCTTCAATCTCATCTAAACATTTCGGAAGAAAAGAAAATTTCTCAAAATACCAAAAATTAAGCAAACCTAGGATTATTTCACAGAGAGAACTAGGGAAAAAAAATCAAAAAGAAATGAATGTGATATTGAAAACAAAAGGATTTGGAGAATAGAATCTAAACTGGGGAGGGAGTGACTCAAGAAAACTCAAAAAATCGAACTCTATGTTAGAAATCAAAAGAAAAAGAACTACATTACACGAAAAGAAACAATCAAACCGTGCAAACAATACGCTAGAAGAAATGAAGGGATAATACGCTAGAAGAAATGAAGGGAAGACTTACTTCGATGTCTCCGGGGAAAGAGCGACGCCAGAAACCCTCGATTCCAAAGAGAAGAGGGCGAGGGCTAAACGAGCAATCGAGGGAAAGAGAGCGGAGAAGAAAGGCAGTGGATCGCGATGATGGCTCGGATGGGAGGGGAGAAGAAAGGCAGTGGATCGCGAGAAGAAAGGACGGGAGGGGAGAAGAAAGGCAGTGGATCGCGATGACGGCTCGGATGGAAGGGGGAGGCGGAAAGGTCTAGGGCAAGCAATTTTTTTAAATTGACATATTTATCCTCAAAGGATAGCGAAGGAGTAATCAGCTATTCCCCCAGTCTCTAGGGAATAAGTTCAGGGGATAACCATGGTTAACCATGGGTTATCCTCTTTGGTTAATTTTATTCCGTGCTATCCTTCGTAGTTATAATATTTGAGGATAAGAAGGGATATCCACCATATCAAACGCTACCTAAGTAAGGTGCAGCTCCTACTACACCGTGCAGCAAGACTTTTTTCTGGAGCTTTTCCTTACAAAGGTTTAGCTTTCCTTGCGAAACCTAGCACAGAATGGACGCTGCCTAAGTATAATGGTAGAAATTCTTCGATCAGGTTCAATCAATAATGGGGAAGGGACCAACAGAACTCATTCCTCCTTTGCTTCTTTTCCCTCTAAAAATAAAAGGTAGAATAGAGTTGCCCGAGTTGCTTGAAGCCCAAATTGAGTCATGCAAGTTTGGACTTTGTCATCAATGGGCACAATTATCGAAATGTGAGAGGGCCGACAGAACCACGTCCATCAATTAGCAACTTGGAGATTTCAAGATTCAAATCTTCTGATGGCATTACCATCTTAGAAACCCACCTCACATTTCGTTGTGTTTATGGAATACAAAAATATAAAATAAAGGAAAAAAATGAAAGGTTTTATGAGAAAAAACTTAAGTAGATGTGGTTTGGTGTTTATCATCAAAAAAAAAAAAAAATCTATTGGGATAAGTAGTGGGCGAAAGTTTTAAATCAATTTGATTTTATGCTAAAAAATTGAATATAGAAATTATTTTTTTCTTGAAAGGCTAATAAAGAAATATAAATAAAAAAATAGAATCATCATATGGTTTTTATTGATTTAAAGAATGCATATAATAGGATCTCTAAACAAATCTTATACTGGATGCTAAAAAAGGAAAAAACAACCTTTAAGTATATTAACATAATAAAAGATATGTATTATGCAATAGTTGCTAGCGTAAAAACTACTAGTCATAATAATAGTAAATTCTCTATTCTAATATATTTACATTAAATATCTGCTCTTATCCTCATCCTTTTACTTTAGTTATAAATGAGTTTACTAGATATATTCAGGATAATATTACATGGTGTATATTATTTACAGATGATATAATACTAGTAGATGAAACTAAGGCGGGAGTTAATTGTAAGTTAGAACTATAGTGAAATATTTTAAAATCTAAAGATTTTGTGTTAAGTAGGATGAAGATAGAATACATGAAATATAGTATAATTAAAAATAAAGATAAATATAAAGTAAAAATTAAGAATAATAAAGTCATTAAAAATGATCATTTTTGATAATTAGGATCAATTATTCATAAGGAATATGAGATTGAGAATAATATTATTCATAAAAGTAAAGTAGGATGGATCAAATGAAGAAATATAACTATGATATTATATAATCATAGAGTACGTACCAAGTTGAAGAAAAAGTTTTAAAGGGCAGCTATAAGACCAACTATACCTTATAGCATAGAATATTGGATAGTTAGAAAAATATACATACATAAGATGAATATGAAAAATAAAAATATTAAGATGGATGTATAGTAATACAAGAAAAATATGATAAGAAATAAAATAATTAGTAAAAAAAATAGCTCCAATTAAGGATAAATTAAAAAAAGAACGACTTATAATATTTGGATATGTGTAATGTAGATCTACATATGCAATTGTGCGAAGGAGTGATTTTATATATGTATAAAAAAGATAGATGTAGATCAAAAATTATATGAGAGCAAGTGATAATTTGAATTTTTATATCTTATAAAAAAATATGACTCATAATAAAGTTGAATAGAGAAAAAGGATTTATGTTTAAAACTGATCCCAAGTGCTTTAAAATTAAAGCTTTGTTGTTATTGTTGCTGTCATATGTAGTGGATAACTTAATAAATATTTAATAAACCTAAGCTTCCTCCTTTATAATACTATTGGATCCTTAGGATTGGAATAAGAATTTCTTGTATGACTAAATATGACTAACTCCTATCAACGGAACCTCTTCTAGTTATTTATATAGTGAGAAAAAAAAGACATGAGGTCTTTCTTTCCTTCCTAAAGGTATTTATGCAAATAATGTAATTATAGGCCTAGTTTCATGTATATCTTTTTCTTTCCTTGGGATTTTATGAATCCTATTAGATTGCTCATGATTATTCAAATAAGCACTAAATGTGAAGGCAAAAGAAGGGTTAGGTTGTATACCCAGCATAAAGAAAGAAAGGACATTTCTGCTTCTTTCCCTTGAGACACCATTGGAACCTATTCACTAGTCCAATCCTCTGACTTAAAGATTTTACTGAATCATTAAAAATGCAATCATCTTTATCACCATATTGCCGGTATAATGCCACCATACTATAATCCCAATCCATCATCTTTTTCGTTGGAATTGTTTCTCTTGCCACAAGCCCTATGATGATCCCTCGATGCCTGAATATCCCTTGATTCTGTAACTGATGTTGCAAGAAACATCACAAGTTCTTAATTGGTAGCTAAAGTAGGAAAACATGATTAGCATCTTTATTAATTGAATTGCCTATTACATAGCTAGGGCTCCTATATCCAACACTGGCAACATAGGTTCTTATGGCTAGAATTTTGTTCATAACAGATAGCCATAGGAATGCCTCGACTTGAGGTGGGTTTGGATCTTTGGAGAAGAAGGAGAAGGTGATGAAAGGAAAAGGAAGGGAAGGAAAGGAAAAGGAAGGGAAGAGAAAAAAAATAGTTGTATTCTTTTTATTATTTAAGAAGTAGAGAAGAAGAGGAAAAAAAAAGATAATTTATATTTATCTTATTTGGATGATAAAAAAAGAAAAAATAATATTTATAAAATCATAAATATATTTTTTACTATAAGAAAAATTCGAACCAATTCGTAAGAATAGGATTGAAAAGATAGAATTAAAATTATAAAATATTCTTTTTTTCTCTCTTTACCTCTCTCAATTTAAAGGTAAAAAAATTTAAACTTTTGAAAGAAAGTGAAGAAGAATGAGTAAACCTTAAGGGTAGGCATAGATGGGGCAGTTTGTGGGCTAGCCGTAAAAATACTAGAGCCTATGCTACCATTTTTAGCATATGGGGGCCAAGTTGGACTAGAAATTACAGTCCTATTCAAATTTCAGGCAGAAGAGAAGGGAAAAGCCTTTGTACACTAGCTCGGTGCAAGCCATCCTGTATCAGGGGTGGTGTACAAGAACTTTTTCTTTAGATAGTGTTTGATTTATAAAAAGCTATCCCTGCATAAGTGTATAGGATAGCATTTATCCAGGAAATAGTTTAAGGAATAACCATCTTTTTAACATAACAGCTTTGCCATCAAAGGATAACTCTAGTTATTCTTGGGGTCCCTTAGGCTTTGTTTGATATGATGGATAAGGAGGGATATTTCCTAGATATCCTCTCTTATCCTCAAATGCTATAGCTACAAGGGATAGTGTTGAAAAAGTTTAACCAAAGGGGATAACCCATGTTTAACCATGGGTTATCTCCTGAACTTATTCCTAAGGTTGTGTTTGATAGCTTTTTGGCTATCCTGGATAAATGTACAGGATAGCATTTATCCAGGGGATAGCTGAGGGGATAAGCACCTTTTTAAAATTACCACTCTATCATTAAGGGATAACTTTAGTTATTCCTGAGTTTCCAAAGGAATAAGTTCAGAGGATAACCCATGGTTAAACACGGGTTATCTCTTCTGCTTAAACTTTTTCGGAACTATCCCCTAGTTATAACTTTTGGGGATAAAAAAAAATATCTGAAGGATATCCCCTTATCCCCATATCAAACACAGCCTTAAAAAGAAGAAACTTTGACTTGTCTCAGCTTGGCCCATATATATATATATATATATATATATATATATATATATATATATAATATATCTCACTAGGCCAGATGCAAAGTTGCACAGCTGACAGCTCCTTCCGAAGCTCCGATCGTCCCACCGGGCCTCGTCCCCGAAGCGTACCTAAACGGGCCACATTTCAAATTATTGCCCTCTGCTGCAAGCCTGGATCGCATCCAGGTCTCACCCCTTGATGCAAGCCTAGCTCGAATGCATCCAAGCTCCTCAATCGCATCGGATCCACGTCTCATCCCGTTGATGTGAGTCCTGACGGCATCCAAGGTCCACATGAGGATCGTCTTCCCAGATTCCCACCATCGGTGCGCTCCCTGGCACTACTACTGTCCACCACCCCCGCCTTGCGTATAGGGTGCACCAGCTCACCCAGATTTCGCCAGCTGGGCGAGACCCCAGCAATTTCCAAATTCAGACCCACTTCTAGTTTGTTGAGACCCTGCTGGCATGCCCCTGCTCCAACCCGGCACGCCTCCAAGTCCAAGGTCCCGGGGGTGAACGGTAGGCCAGGTTGAGACTTGAGAGTCTTTCCCGATTTTGGGAGATCTTGCTTGGCCCGGTAATGCTCCATTCATAGCTCTTTTCGGAGAATGCAATGGTTCATAACTCCTAATGACCCGGAGGGCAAACAATAACCTAACAGACTTTATTTGCTGTGCAATCTGCTTCCCTCTGCGTCCCTTCTCCTCTGTTCTACTCTGTTGCTCTCAACATAGTGGAAGAACAAAGGGACCTTTCGAGAACCCTTCCTCCTCCCAGTCCAGCCTCAACTTCAGTGCTGAAGGCTCCGGCCTCACCTCTATCGCCCCTCTAATCTCTAAGATTATTCCATAGGAGACATCACCTAGAGTCAAGGACACGACCTTGCATTGGGTATTAATTCTAGCTTCTCATAGAAAACGGTTGCTTCCACCTGATTCAAATATCCAGAAGAGTCAACCTCTATATTCTCCGGAGAAGCAAAACTGGCCGCGATCCTGCCTACCACTTCTTGGTTCCTTGCCATCAGAGGTGTTGACGCCAAATCACTGTCCTCGAACGTCGGCGAGCGTCCGGTCGCCTCCTCCAACGAGCCCGGAATCCTTTGGCAAGCTCCTTGCGCCTGCGGGCCTGCAAACAAGTCCCGAGGGCCGAAGATTCCGACAGGGACCCTTCGATGCTCAAGTCAGTCACTTGGCAACAACCACGAGCTTGAGGAAGCTCGAAAGAGGGAAGAAGAGAGAGGCTTAGAGCCGTGCTCTCTATGGGCAAAAATGAGCGTTAAGAGTGTAGTGAGTTCTCAGTTCTTCATTACCCGGTCGGGGTCCCTCTTACCCTTTTTATTGGCGCTTAGAGTTTGCCTGGCTTGAGTGGTTGAGGCTTCATAATGATGACTTTGATGGGTGAAGTATCAGAACAGATGTATGTGAGGCATGGGGTGTTATCACTTGTCAAAGCATTTATGAAAGCAGCAACAATGGAGCTTACCTTCGTGTGACGTGTCAGGCAGGCCGTGTCCCGTCAGAGTAGGTGGCTATAGCTGGTTGACAGGTGCTATTTTGGTTTGGACAGCTGTCACATGCTGCTGCAGGATGTGGCCGATCGTTACGGCGCTTGCCAGATGTGTCCTCCATGCCATGCTTCCGTTGCCTTGTACGGACAGTGATGGGCGATAAAGTCAGGCATGTGGGCCCTAAGGTGTAGCCTTGGGGCAGAAGATGAAGTTTAGAGATGAAGCCAACAGTCCCTCGTAGATCATTGATTATAGAGTGCTTGTGTGGCACGTTCATGCCCTTGGATGAGCTTTAGAAAAGACTGAGGGTGAACACTTTCATGACACTGTTCACATACGAGGCTCTGTTTACTTGCATGACATTGTTCACGGCTTGAGGGAGCTTGGCAGCTGTAGGTCCGAGGTCAAGCAAGAGTTGAGGCCGAGAGGTGCAACATGGCAACCATAAATGTCTTTATATAAGAGAGAGAATAAGGCAATAAATGCCTTAGAGCAATTGGGTGTACGTGGCCTTTATGAGGCCATAAGTGCTTTGGTGTGAGAGATATGTCGCGGTTGCATGAGCCGAGGCCGAAGAGACTTTGGAGGCCGAAGGTGGCTCGGAGGTTGAAGATGGCCGAAACGGGCTTCGGAGGTTGAAGATGCCCTCAGAGGCTGAGTAGGAGAGCCAAGGCGAGATGTCCGTGACACTTCATTCCATTAAATGTGAGAGAATAAGGCAATAAATGCCTTAGAGCAAGTGGGTGTACGTGGCTTTATGAGGCCATAAGTGCCTTGGTGTACGTGGCTTTATGGGGCCGTAAGTGCCTTGGTGCGAGAGATATGTCGTGGCCGAAGGGCCCTCGAAGGCTGAAGTAGGCTTCGGAGGTTGAAGATGCCTTGGAGGCCAAAGCAGACTTCGGAGGCCGAGGGGAACAAGTCCGAGGCCGGGAAGGAGCGCCGAGGCGAGATGTCCGTGACACCTCCAAGTCATTATGACCGCACCATTAAATGCTCTAGCCTATTGACTCGATCGGACATTAATGACGAAAGGTGGCCCTTGAGAAACCCACGCACATAACGGGATCCTTTCTCCCTCTTGTTCTTTTTCTTCATTATGGATGTTGGGAGCTGAGACCGAAGGGACCTCAGAGGCCGAGGGGGCTTTGGAGGCCGAAGTGGGGCTCCATCAGTTTCCTTCCTTCACTGTTCTCTAACGGCGTTGGATCAGTCACATATATGCCCTCTCGCCCCTGAGACGAAGTGGGCCCACCCCAACAAGGCGAAAGGGGCGTCACCTCCCAAGTGGCTAATCCTCACCTGACTTTGGGATCTTCAACTTTTGACATGAAGTTTGGATGTGGGTCCCTATCCACATGCTGTTGAGGCAAAGAGCCAATGAAGCCGCAATGATGCTCCTGAGACAGAGGGAGCCGTTGAGGCTGCAATAATGCCACGGAGACAGAGATAAGCCGTTGAGGCTGAAATAAAATTGCCGAAGCAAAAATAGAGCCGCGGGGCTGAAATAAAATTGCCTCGAGTGTCTGTGTGCTAGTCCGGGAGGTGACTCGAGCGGGTATGGGTTGTTAGGGATTTGAACTGACTCGGGGCGTATGCTAGCCAGGCCGAGTGGTATCCGTTAGCCGCCATACCGTCGAGCTACTTCGGAACTGCCTCGGGGGTTTTGTGGCCGGCCTGAGGGTTGACTCAAGGTCGTTGGAATATCATAGGTCTTGAACCGCCGCGGGGGTTTCGCGGCGGGCCGGGGGTGACCTTTTGATCACAGGACCGTCGAGAGCCTTTTGAATGGTTGGTTTTCCCGTAATGCATTTAGATACTAATGAAAAAGGAACTTTTTTATTAAAGTGTAGTGTACTTAGCTTTTTGTTGGAGGAATTTGTCTCCTTCTGCTTCGTTTTGGGAGGCTCCACGTTTGTGGCGTTCGTTGGTGAGCTTGGAGGGGCTCTTTACTTTTGGCATAAAGTTTAGAGGTGGGTGCCCATCAACTGTGAGCTGGGGAGTTGGCCTCTCCCAGCTGTGAGTTGTCTTGGGGCTTCTTGATGGCTGAAAGTAACTAGCAATATATTGCAAGCGTACAATTTAAACAAAGGTATTACCTGATTGGCCGTTGGCCGCTGATACAAAGTTAAAGCCGCTGAGGCTGAAATGAAGCCGTTAAGGCTGTGACGAAGCCACTGAGGCAAAGTTGAGGCCGTCGAGAGACTTTTGAACCCCGGAGGGTGACCCGAGAGTCACTGAGATGGGACCATGCTCGAGAGCCTTTAACCCTGGAGGATGACCTGAGAGTTGAGAGTCGTCAGATGCCTTTTTAACCCCGAAGGGTGACCTGAGAGTTGAGAGTCGTCAGGTTTCTTTTTAACCCCAAAGGGTGACCTGAGAGTTGAGAGTCGTCAGGTGCCTTTTATGCTGAGCTGGCCTCGAGCTTTAGTGCCGATGGTACATCACCGACTGGAGTTGGGCTTTTGGATCCGGTGGTACACCGATCTTCGATGCCAATGGTACATTGGTCTTGAATGCTGATGCAAGGTTGGTCTTCCCTGCATGATATTTTTAAGTATCAATGAAAGAAGACTATCTTAAATGCAGCGTACTTAGCTCTTGTAGCACCTCCTGTTTTCCTTCTGCAGATTTGAGCACTTCTGCCCGCTGGTGGTCTGCCCCCCAAGGCATCAAGTTGGGACGGAGCCTGGAGTTGGTTGATGACCAGCTCCTATCCGAAATGAAGCTGGGGACCCATCTTCGGAGTGCAGTAAAGAGAGATGGGATCCAGAGCCAGAGATGCTGGAGTGAAGCCACGGACGAGAGTCGGAGTCGGACTCGGGAGCCAAAGGTCGCCGAGAGAAGTCCCAGCAGCGCTGTTGAAGACGAGCGGCCGGGAGAGTCTGCTGAAGTTGGATGGTTAGGAGAGGATGTTGCTAGGAGTTATCAGGATTCGGGCAGCCTCCACATTGGTTCAAGGCAAGGGGCCCTCTAGCTTCCACGGTCTCTCTCTCCTTCTGCTGAGTTGACGACCTGCCCTCTAGATAACTATGTTGATTGAGGGTGGGGGGTACCCGTGCTGAAATCCGAGGGCAGCTGGAATGTAATCCGCAGGAGGTCTTGGGCTCGGATTGGCTCACCATCAGGAATAAAAATGCCCATAAATACTTGAGGTGACTAAGAGTTAGGATTTGGGTGGCAAGGAGTGACGCTCTTGCTGGCTAACGAGCCTGAGCTTGTTACCACACGGCCATGGAATATCGCTCCCATAGCCTTTGAACAACTGCCGTTAATGCTTGGATCTTCAAGGTGAGGATGGCACGGTGTTTTGCTTGAATGGCATGAAATGATGGTGATGGTGGAACAGAGAACTAGCATCTTGTTGCTCAGCTTATTGAGGGTGCCCTCCAGCATAACTGGCGGAAGCTTCCATTGTTGTCGTAAAGGGAGTGAGAGCTTGTAGCTTAGCATCACAGAACTCTGCTTTCTCCCCCTTCCTGGCGCGCCAATCTGTTGACGCCAAATCACCGTCCTCAAACGTTGGCGAGCGTCCGATCGCCTCCTCCAGCGAGCCCGGGGTCCTCCGGCGAGCTCCTTACGCCTGCGGGCCTGCAAACAAGTTTCGAGGGCCGAAGATTCCGGCGGGGACCCTCCGACGCTCAAGTCAGTCACTGGGCAACAGCCGTGAGCTTGAGGAAGCTCGAAAGAGGGAAGAAGAGAGAGGCTTAGAGCCGTGCTCTCTGTGGGAAAGAATGAGCGTTAAGAGTGTAGTGAGTTCTCAGTTCTCCGTTACCTGGTCGGGGTCCCTCTTACCCTTTTTATTGGCACTTAGAGTTTGCCTGACTTGAGTGGTTGAGGCTCCATAATGATGACTTTGATGGGTGAAGTGTCAGAACTGATGTCTTTGAGGCATGGGGTGCTACCATTTGTCAAAGCATTTATGAAAGCAGCAACAGTGGAGCTTACCTCCATGTGATGTGTTAGGCAAGCCGTGTCCCATCAGAGTAGATGGCTACAGCTGGTTGGCAGGTGCTATTTTGGTTTGGACAGCTGTCACAGGCTGCTGCAGGGCGTGGCCGATCCTTATGGCACTTGCCAGATGTGTCCCCCACGCCATGCTTCCGTTGCCTTGTGCGGATAGTGATGGGTGATAAAGTCAAGCATGTGGGCCCCAAGGTGTAGCCTTGGAGCAGAAGATAAAGTTTAGAGATGAAGCCAGTTGTCCCTCGTAGAGCATTGATTATAGAGTGCTTGTATGACACCGTTCATACCCTTGGATGAGTTTCAGAAAAGATCCAGGGTGAACACTTACATGGCACTATTCACGTACGAGGCTCTGTTCACTTGCATGGCACTGTTAGGGAGCTTGGCAGCTGCAGGTCCGAGGTCAAGCAAGAGTTGAGGCGCAACGTGGCAACCATAAATGCCTTTATATAGGGGAGAGAATAAGGCAATAAATGCCTTTGAGCAAGTGGGTGCATGTGGCCTTTATGAGGCCATAAGTGCTTTGGTGCGAGAGATATGTCGCGGCTGCAGGAGCCGAGGCCGAAGGTGGCTCTAAGGTTGAAGATGGCCGAAGCGGGCTTCAGAGGTTGAAGATGCCTCCGAGGCCGAAGCGGGCTTCGAAGGCCGTGGGACTTGAAGGCTAAGAAGGATAGCCGAGGCGAGATGTCTGTGATACTTCATTCCATCAAATGTGAGAGAATAAGATAATAAATGCCTTAGAGTAAGTGGGTGCATGTGGCTTTATGAGGCCATAAGTACCTTGGTGTACGTGGCTTTATGAGGCTATAAGTGTCTTGGTACAAGAGATATGTCGTGGCCGAAGGGCCCTCGGAGGTCGAAGCGGGCTTGGGAGGTTGAAAATGCCTCAGATGCCGAAGCGGGCTTCGGAGGCCGAAAGGGAACAATTCCGAGGCCGAGAAGGAGCGCTGAGGCGAGATATCCGTGACATTCCACTCCATTAAATGCTCTTCAAGTCATTATGACCGCACCATTAAATGCTCGAACTCATTGACTCAACCGGACATTAATGACGAAAGGTAGCCTTTGGGAAACTCACGCAAATAAAGCGACCCTTTCTTCCTCCTATTCTCTTTCTTCATTATGACGAGAGCCATGCCGTAGATTGATATTGAGAGCTGAGGCTGAGGAGGCCTCGGAGGCTGAAGCGGGCTCCATCAGTTTCCTTCCTCACAATTTTCTAACGGATCAGTCACATCAAGAAAAATCCCGGCTAAGGACAACCTTGCTCGGTACCTCAATTTATTAGGCCCACCCCCACTTCTAACGGACCAGGGGATGACCGAGAACTCCTGATTTTTGAAGATGATTGCCCCTTTCACTGCCTCCTTGAGAAGAAGTTCTCAAGAAAAGAATTGCACCAGAAACTTATTCCTTTCCAAGTCCATTGGTTTCCAGCTGCAGTTGAGATCCACCATGGCCAAGAACTCCTTCATAACCTTGTTAGTGCTGAAGCTTCTCCTCTGCCTAGGTGCAGACACCATCAGGATCCCCACCGAGGCCCACTGCTTATAGCTCTTCAACATTCCCTCATCCACTGTAAGGAACACCGACACGTTCTCTAAGAGACCCAAGATGAACAAGTCCCCTAGGCCTCCATCCCACTTCTGAATTCTTGAACATAAGAGAGTCTCTCTGAGTGCCCTAGCCCCAGACATCCACACATCAGGCCATTCCAGTAGGCCCTCCTCGAGTGCCCGGCTTCCCCATGCTGGAAGCAACTACCGGGTTAGAAGAGCTTAACCCATTCACTATGGGGTACTCCGCCAATTATCCTTCTCGATGCCACGCTTCCCATGGACTTCACCCTGCAGACACCACCAATGTACCTTACCATCTCCCCCTCCGACTTGAACCACCAAAGAGCTTGGGTTGGGAACATTCTCGCTGAAGTATAAAGGAAAACAAGAAAAAAATAATCCCACAAAGGATTTACGTGATTTGGTTAAATTGAGCCACGTCCATGTGGCAGAAGCAACAAAAAATTTGACTGAAAAAAAAACAACTAGTAATTATAATGACAGTTTCCTCACGAAAACCTTTTCGTACAAAACTTTTAAACCCATTTACATTCAATTAAATTCTCTCCTTTGTACCAAAAAAAAAAAAATTTAAATTCTCTCCTGAATTTTTCGATAATACTCTAAATTATTCTAAAATCAGGATGATACGTGCTTTTATATAGATAATAAATTTATAGTATTATACATAAATTAAAATTTATGTTTTTCTTATATATAAAAAGTATTTACAGTGTTCAATATAAATTAGGATTCTCATTCTTTGCATGCGTGTATGTAAAGAATGTAGTAACATATCTAATTAATGGTCCTAATTTATTAAATCAACGTATCCCCCATTAAAGTGATAACAGCCCCCTCTCTTAATTCCTAAGCGCTCGCTTCCTCCCTTAATTCCTGAGCGCCCGCTTCCTCCCTTAATTCCTAAGCGCTCGCTTGATGGGGCAAGCGTTGAAGGAAAAGGGTATAAAATAGGAACCCATCCTAAGGTTTCATGACGAAGGGTTCTCTAAGGGTTCAGAACACTATTCTCTCAAGAGAGATCCTAAGGTTTCTGAATACGGTTCTCTCAAGAGAGATCCTATAGTTTCAGAACAAGGTTCTCGAGAGAGATCAAGGTTCGTTCTCGAGAGAGATCTTAAGGTTCTATAGAGAGAAACCTAAAAGTGGAGGCATTGGAAATGAGTCCCTGATCAAGAGCAATCATGAAGGCATACACCATCTGGATGCGAGAGCTCATTGATTAGAAGACCGATCCATCGAGAGGAAGAGGAAAGATCAAGAAGATCAATCGATATCGTTAAGGAAGGAAGATCTCCCGTGCAGTCCATAGGAAGATCAGACTCCTTACCACCATTAAATAATAATGGCTGGAGGTAATTATATTTAAGTAAATTAAGTCTAACATTTGGTATCAGAGCAAGGTTAAAACCTCTGCCTTATTTGCGATGATTTCTATTAAGTTTCTCTTTTCAAGCCGTTAATGCCGCGTGTTTTCCGTTTTTAGTTTTTCGGATCAAAGGTTGGTTTCGATCAGTTCTGATCACGGAATTGACAGAAACCATTAAAAATAATTCAGATTCCGATTTTGCGGAAACAAAACGTGGTCTATTAAAGATTTCTTTCTAGCATTAAATGTTTCCCAGATTTCTTTTTATGGTATTAAAGAGATAGCATTAAAGAAAGAAAAAGAAAAGAAACGTAGCTTTAAAGAAAAGAAAAACTAAAGGAGAGAAATGCAGCGGAAACGTGGCTTCAATAACCACATCGGTGAAATATTAAAAAGAGGAGAGAAAACTTTCGGTTTTCGTTTTTCTCGCTTATGGTCTTTCCGTTCTCTCACGATTTAAAATATGGATTGGTTCGATTTTAAATGCATTTATTATCTGTTTAATGTTTTATTAAATCATGTAACATGATTTATTTTTATCATTTGTTTCTTGAGTTTAAATTTTTGTATTAAAATACGCCTCCTGAGTCTCTATGCCTACGGTGGTTTGCATAGACTGGCCCAAGGGAATAATGAGCTACGGCCGGACGTGTTTTAATTAACAAAAATTTTTTCTTAAGATGATAATTTTAAAATTCATTAAATAGATATTGAAATGTTCTGTTCTGCATACTAGATTTATTCTATGCATGAATTTGGTGGTAGTGTAAAAATCACAGTGCAAATCCTTTCAAGGTCTGATTGGTCATTTGGTGTCTAGAAAGGTAAAGAGATTGTGGCTTCTCTTTCACTGGCCTGGCCAATTTGACTAACTCGGATCTTGATTTGGAAATGTTACATTGATTAAGATCACTACCTAATAATCATGCTAAATTGGTTAATCTATATGCATTTAATGTCATGTGATCAATATGATGTTGATTAATTGAGGAGTAGCCACAGCATCTTTGATTAATCAAAATTATATATTGAGTTGCAAAGATCACATAAGGTTAGATGACATTAATTGTGACTAATTATATTAATGTAATGAATCTTATCCTACAGGAATTTTGTTGCACTAATATAATTAATTAGGATGCGATAACAAATTATTTTCTTAATTACCCATAGGAATTAAGAAAGGAATATAATTTGTTAGTCACATCATTAAGCTAATGAGTCTATTTGAGTATAATAACTTAGCCCACAGGTAGTTATTGTATGTTATTGATTCATGTTATTGCATGTTTACATTGGTAAAATATGACATCAGTTATATGCCTCAAATTCAATTACATGAACATGATTTATTTTTTATGCAGCTATTATGCCTGTTAATATTTCTGATATGAAATGTGACATTCCCGATTTAAGTGGTGATAATTATAAATTATGGAAGGAGAGAATTCTTCTTCAATTAGGGTGTATGGATATTGACTATGCTATCAGGAAGGATGAACCACATTTAGTTACATCTACTAGCACTCAGGCTGAGATTGCTGCGTATGAACGATGGGAACGGTCCAATCGCCTCAGTATGATGTTCATACGTACTAAAATTTCTGCTAGTATACGTGGTTCAATTCCTGAGTGCAAAAATGTCAAGGAACTTCTGAAGGCTATTGATGCACAATTTGAGTCTTCAGATAAGGCAATGGCTAGCACCCTAATGACAAAGTTATCATCAATGAAGCTCACTACGGTTGGAGGTGTGCGTGAGCACATCATGAAGATGAGGGACATTGCGGCTCAGTTGAAATCCCTAGAGGTTGAGATGTCGGAATCTTTCTTGGTGCACTTTATTTTGAGTTCACTCCCACAGCAATATAGTCCCTTCAAAATATCTTACAATACACATAAGGACAAATGGTCAATTAATGAACTTCTGACCATGTATGTTCAAGAGGAAGGGAGGCTGATTTTAGAAATGGGAGAAAGTGCACATTTAGTCACTCAGAGAAAGACTAAAGCTCCCAAAGCCAAACGCAAAGGAAAGGGTAAAGTATCCATCCATACAGAAGACAAGAAGGAGTCCAAGTGCTTCTTTTGTAAGAAGAAAGGACATATAAAGAAAGATTGTCTCAAATTCAAAGCTTGGCTTGACAAGAAAGGTACTCTAACCTCATTCGTATGTCATGAATCCAATTTAGTTATATGTCATAACACATGGTGGATTGATTCTGGTTCTACAATCCATGTTTCAAATACCTTGCAGGGTTTTCTAAATCAAAGGAAACCATTGGGAAGTGAACAAAGCATCTATTCAGGAAACAAGATGGGTTCACATGTGGAAGCAATTGGAACGTGCAGACTTATTTTACATTCTGGTTTTGTTTTGGATTTGGAAAAGACATTTTATATTCCAAGTTTCTCTAGAAATTTGATTTCAGTGTCAAGGCTTGTACCAGCAGGATATTCCTTTAATTTTAATAAAAGCTCTGTTGATTTATTTTATAAATCTAAGCTTATTGGGAATGGTACACTGTCAGACAATCTTTTCCAAATCAATCTGAAAAATAATACCACCTATAATGTGATGCACGCCCAAACTGGTATGAAAAGATGTGTTATAAATGAGAATTCCTCTATTTTATGGCATCAGAGATTAGGTCATATCTCCATTGACAGAATTAAAAGATTAGTAAAAGATGGAGTACTTGATACTCTTGATTTTACTGATTTTGACACTTGTGTGGATTGCATAAAGGGAAAGCAAACCAACAAGTCCAAGAAAAATGCCAAGAGAAGTTCGAAATACTGGAGATCATACATACGGATATCTGAAGCCCAGATATGGATTCGTATGGTCAGAGATACTTCATCTCATTTATTGATGACTATTCACGATATATGTATCTCTACCTACTTCATAATAAGAACGAAGCATTAGATGCCTTTAAGGTATTTAAGGCAGAAGTAGAGAAACAATGCGGCAAGCAAATTAAAATCGTGAGGTCAGATAGAGGTGGAGAATATTATGGTAGATACACTGAGAATGGACAAGCACCTGGTCCGTTTGCTCGGTTTCTTGAAGAAAATGGAATTGTTGCACAATACACCATGCCAGGGTCTCCTGACCAAAACGGTGTAGCTGAAAGGAGAAACCGAACATTATTGGACATGGTAAGGAGCATGATTGTCAGCTCTAAGTTACCTAAATCCTTGTGGACTGAAGCTCTTAAAACTGCTACGTATATATTGAATCGGGTTCCAACCAAGGCTGTTTCCAAAACGCCATTTGATTTATTTAAAGGTTGGAAACCGAGTCTGCAACATATACGTGTTTGGGGATGCCCATCTGAAGTAAGAGTCTATAATCCACAAGAAAAGAAACTAGACCCAAGGACTATCAGTGGATACTTTATTGGATATGCTGAGAAGTCCAAGGGTTATAGATTTTATTGTCCATCTCACAGCACTAGGATTGTGGAATCAAGAAATGCAAAATTTCTTGAGAATGACTTGATCAGTGGGAGTGATCAATCTCAGTATTTGGCTTCTTCTGAGAAAGATCATTCAGTTATTCCAACTTCCACTTCAAGTGAGGGATTGGTTGTTATTTATAGCACTCCTCAAACTCAATTAAGTGCCCAACAACCAGTCATTGAGATTTCACAAGCTGATGGTAATCTAGAAGATTGTGTTGTTCATCAACAATCAGTTGTGCAAGATACTCCTCAAGAGGTCATTGACACAACATTAAGAAGATCAACTAGAATAAAGAAATCAGCAATTCCTGGTGATTATGTTGTGTATCTACATGAATCTGACTATAACATTGGAGCCGAAAATGATCCTGAAACGTTTTCACAAGCCATGAGTTCTAAGGAATCAAACTTATGGTTCAATGCCATGAAAGAAGAGATGGAATCTATGGCATCTAATCGAGTCTGGGATCTTGTTGAGTTGCCTGATGGTGTAAAAGCCATTGGATGTAGATGGATCTTCAAAATAAAGAAAGACTCGCAAGGCAACATTGAGAGATGTAAAGCAAGACTCGTTGCCAAAGGATTCACTCAGAAGGAAGGAGTCGACTACACTGAGACATTTTCTCCTGTATCCAAGAAAGACTCTCTCCGAATAATCATGGCATTGGTAGCTCATTTTGATTTTGAGTTACATCAAATGGATGTGAAGACCGCATTCCTTAATGGAGATCTAGAGGAAGAGGTTTACATGAAACAACCTGAAGGATTTTCCTCTAGTGATGGTGAGCATTTGGTTTGCAAACTTAAGAAATCCATATATGGATTGAAACAAGCCTCACGTCAGTGGTATTTAAAATTTCATGATGTGATCTCTTCCTTTGGTTTTGAAGAGAACATCATGGATCAATGTATATACCAGAAGGTTAGTGGGAGCAAAATTTGTTTCTTGGTCCTATATGTGGATGACATTCTACTTGCAACCAATGATAAAGGGTTGCTACATGAGGTGAAACAATTTCTCTCTAAAAATTTTGATATGAAAGATATGAGTGAGGCATCTTATGTCATTGGCATTAAGATCCATAGAGAAAGATCTCGAGGCATTTTGGGATTGTCTCAAGAAACTTATATCAATAAAGTCTTGGAGAGATTTCGGATGAAAAATTGTTCACCAAGTGTTGCACCTATAGTGAAGGGTGACAAGTTCGCTTTGAACCAGTGCCCTAAAAATGAACTTGAACGGGAACAGATGCACAACATTCCATATGCTTCAGCTGTTGGAAGCCTAATGTATGCTCAGGTTTGCACAAGACCTGACATAGCATTTGCAATAGGAATGTTGGGAAGATATCAGAGTAATCCAGGTTTAGACCATTGGAGAGCTGCTAAAAAGGTCATGAGGTATCTTCAAGGGACCAAGGACTACATGCTCATGTATAGACAAACTGATCATTTGGAAATAGAGGGCTACTCAGATTCGGACTTTGCTGGCTGCGTTGATTCTCGGAAATCAACATCAGGATTTATATTTATGTTAGCTGGTGGAGCCATATCTTGGAGAAGTGCAAAGCAGACCTTGACTGCTACCTCTACTATGGAAGCAGAGTTCGTTGCTTGTTTTGAGGCTACATCGCAAGGTGTATGGTTGAAGAGTTTCATCTCAGGGCTTAGAATTGTTGACTCCATTACTAGGCCAATTAAATTGTACTGTGACAATTCAGCTGCTGTATTTTTGGCTAAAAACCATAAGAGTGGTAGTCGAAGTAAACATATCGACATTAAGTATTTAGCCATAAGAGAACGTGTTAAAGAGAATAAAGTGGTCATAGAACACGTTAGCACTGAATTGATGATAGCTGATCCTTTAACTAAAGGCATGCCAATTAAGAAGTTTAAGGATCATGTGATAAGAATGGGAGTTGGTCCCATGATATAATTGTATTGATAACAATTTGTACAATGAAACTCTTATTTCAAGCGTTTGTTTATTTCTCATTCAGGTGTACACGTTATATGACTTTTGAGAAATGACAAACTTTTCTTTTGGACTCAGAATAAACATATGGTTTATTCATTATGTTATGTTGTCACATTTGGAATGGTGATAAAGAAATTGAATGCATTGTAATACATAGAAGATAATACTCAATTATAGAGGACCTATCGCTATGATTCATGTATTTAGTTTCTTGTTCAGTGTTGATAAAATACGGACCAAGTGGGAGAATGTAGTAACATATCTAATTAATGGTCCTAATTTATTAAATCAACGTATCCCCCATTAAAGTGATAACAGCCCCCTCTCTTAATTCCTAAGCGCTCGCTTCCTCCCTTAATTCCTGAGCGCCCGCTTCCTCCCTTAATTCCTAAGCGCTCGCTTGATGGGGCAAGCGTTGAAGGAAAAGGGTATAAAATAGGAACCCATCCTAAGGTTTCATGACGAAGGGTTCTCTAAGGGTTCAGAACACTATTCTCTCAAGAGAGATCCTAAGGTTTCTGAATACGGTTCTCTCAAGAGAGATCCTATAGTTTCAGAACAAGGTTCTCGAGAGAGATCAAGGTTCGTTCTCGAGAGAGATCTTAAGGTTCTATAGAGAGAAACCTAAAAGTGGAGGCATTGGAAATGAGTCCCTGATCAAGAGCAATCATGAAGGCATACACCATCTGGATGCGAGAGCTCATTGATTAGAAGACCGATCCATCGAGAGGAAGAGGAAAGATCAAGAAGATCAATCGATATCGTTAAGGAAGGAAGATCTCCCGTGCAGTCCATAGGAAGATCAGACTCCTTACCACCATTAAATAATAATGGCTGGAGGTAATATTTAAGTAAATTAAGTCTAACAAAGAATATAATCATCTTTTTTATTCTAAATGTATAAAAATCTTGAAGTTATCCTATTTTTTTTTTTTTTTTAAGGGCATGTAATAATAGGTAAAATGATTGGATGCAAACTTAATTATATTCGAATGTAGCTAAATTTATTCTTTTTATTTTTAAATTTACATAATTTATAAGTTTTAAAAATAAAAAATAAAAAAATTAAGATAATTTTTGAATCCATATAGATACAAGACGAAGGAAGTTTCAGTATTCTGAATTTGGTTATATTCGAATGTAACTAATTTTATCTTTATATATATATATATATATATATATATATATATATATATATATATATATATATATATGAATATAGTTAAATTTAAGTTTTTTTTTTTTTTCGTTTACTTTATTTTTACTGTTTTGTTCATCGCTTATTTTTTATAAGACTTAAAATATACTTTTAAATAAACAGAACACGAGTATCACGAAGACACGAGAAATCTTATTCGAATTATGCAAAACATTGCACTCAAAGAGAGGAGATGGAATACATCAAACCACCTCTCTCACAACAGGAAAAAACAGAAGTCAACAAATAATTCAACCAACACTTACACATGTGAACTGGACTCCAAACACAAAATCTAAACCCTCAGTTCACCTTCCTACAGTTCATCCGAAGCTCCCCATTATACCCAGTGAGGGGGCTTAAATTCCCCATTTTTATCATTGACACCCCGAAGTCTTCCCAAAAGGCATCTGGGTTCACACCGTAGTACAAAACCAAACGATCACTTCCACTGCCATCGCCTTTGAACAGCTCCTGATCAGAATGCAGCAGCCCTTTCTTCTGCAACAATCCCTTGAAGTACACCCCATCGAATCTCGTTGTCGTGGAATCCAGAGGTGCGAGGTTGTTGTCGCCTCCTGAGATTGGACATATTGGTTTCAAGATGCTAGCAAGACTAGCATCAATGGTGCTCGTCTCATTATAGAGCCTGCTTCTAAAGTTGGTGCACCTCGCGAGGCCAATTGTGTGGCATCCAGAGAGAATCACCAGGTCCTTCATCGACAGCCCTTGGGACTGGAAGCTGGAGAGGAGGGTCGAGAAGTTCGAGGATGGTGGTGGAATGTTGTTGTTCGCGTTACTCAGGCTCGCTGTCCTCGAGTCCCTTCTGCCTACGAGCACCTCATACGATGGCCCTCCCAACTGGATCAGCAAAAGAAAACTTTATCAGAATAGGATCGTTCACTCAAAAGAATAATATCAAGCTCAAACTTAATTTGCCTTTGAAATCTCCCAGAAAACAGAATTCTTGGTCAGACTTCTAAATAAAATTTGAAAAAGAGTAAGAATTTTCAGAGAATAGTCAAATCTTGAACTAGAAGGTAATGGCGAAACGTACTGCTACGACGGAGTCGCGAGCGGCGACCGCTAAGATATCGGCGCAAGATACCACATTGCCACGGCAAGCGGCGTTCACGGCTGCCTTGATGCTGTCAACAACATCAAAACCCCTGACAGAGTTATTGTTGGGTTTTGCCGTCTTCTCTCCGGTGAAGGTGGGCGTGTCATCTAACAAAATGGATCCATCACACCCCTAAAACCATACAACGTCAATAGACCATAAAGAAGAAATTAGATTATAATTAACACGCACTCTGATCAAAGAATTCAGCAATATCTTACGTCAACAAAGCAGTCATGGAAATGTAGTCGGAGAAGCGATGCACCCATACGTGGTTCCCGTGCAACTGCCTGCTGGACCACCATCCGAATGGTTGGCAGTGCTTGAGGGCACAACTTGTCATAGAAGTAAGGGCTGAGTTGAGCTCTCGCCGGGATCAAGGAAGCAAGAATGACTGCTAAGCATATCGAGAAAGAACTAAGAGAAGCCATGGCTATGAGAGTTATGAAATGCTTAAGCTGCACACTAGAATGTCTTCCAAGAGGTGTTTATATAGAGGAATGATTAACTCTCTAGTTAGAATAATTAATCCATGGCTTCCATCAAGTTGAAACATATTCTATTTCAATTTTGAACAAGAATGCGTTATCTTCGTTGACTTAGGAACTCCTTGTATAGTTTGAGGCTATTAGGTGAGGCGAATATGCGGATATATGAATATAAAACCTATTATTTTCGAATAATTACCGTTAGGGTGGTTCGGTGAGGCCATGTACAGCGAAACTGAAACGAGGGTGGTGTACCCTAGCTACCAATCATTAGAGCTCTGAAACGTTTAATGCGCTACCCACCACGTTTCTTGCTCCCTATTCGGATTGGAAAAGGACAAAGTCTTTGCTTTTTAAAAGGGAGCAGGGTTTTTTTTTTTTTTTTTGTTTGTTGTAGCAAAAATTATTGGTCATTTATAAACAAGGCAATTATACCAAAATATCAAGCACGTGACAAATTGTACTTTTTTTTAAAAATATAATTATACTTTTTTTATTTTTGGAGGCTGTTGGTGCCCAGCCGCGAGACCGCAGGGTCTATGGTCTGGGCACTAGAGCTTCTACATATTTTTCCCATCAGGCCTCCAGCTCGCGAGTTTCTGGTGATATTCTCTCAAGCGTTTAGACGACCTTCGGAGATCTATTGCAGAGGAGGTTCGGCAGGAGGTCGAGCAGGATTTCGAGGATCGTATGCGAGGTCGGGATCAGGAGATTGCAGACATGCGAGATGAGATGCATCATTTGCGGGATATAGTTAGCCGCTTGTCGCAGAGTCTCCAGCCTCCATAGCCTCTACGTGATCGCTCAGATTCTTGATGTATTTTTTTTCTTTTTATATGTTGTACATGAAAACTTCAAAATTTTAATATATTATTTATTTTTGTAAATTGAATGATTATTGTTTGGATCAATATGAGTGAAGAATGTTTCGATCAATATTTAAATGTAACGAAATTGTATTAACCGTTTTAATTTTTAAATTTTTATTTTTTTAAAAAAATATTTATTTAACGACGCATTAGCGACTGCAATTGCATCGCTAATATTTTTAAAATATTATTATTAAATATTGTGAAGCAATGAGCTGGCGTCATAATATTTTAAAAAAAAATTAATTAGCGATGCATTAGCGACTCAAATTGCATCGCTAATATTTTCATAATATTACTATTAAATATTACGATGCAACGATCTGGCGTCGCAATATTTTTAAAAAAATTTAATTAGCGACGCATTAGCGACTAAAATTGCGTCGCTAATATATCTAAAATATTATTAATAAATATTACGACGTAATGACCTGGCGTCGCAATATTTTAAAAAATTTTTATTAGGGACGCATTAGCGATTAATATTGTGTCGCTATTATATTTAAAATATTATTATTAAATATTGCGATGCAGCTAAATGCATCGCAATATTGCGATGCAATTGAATGCATCGTAATATTTAATATTAATATTTAAAATATTAAAATTTAATTTTAAATTTAGCGATGCATTTTGGTGCGTCGCTATATTGCGACGCATCTTTGTGTCGCGGAGAGTCGCTGTTTTGCAACGCAATTGCGATAAATTGTGGTTGCGACGATATTCTCAGCGACGCAGTCATTGTGTCGCTAATGCGTCACAATAGCATGTTTAGCGACGCATTAGTGATGCATTTGGGCGTCGGAATATTTTTTTTCTTGCAGTGCAAGGGGGTCTCGAGGCCAAAGCATGCTTCAGAGGCCGAAGCGTGGCTCCATCAGTTTCCTTCCTTTACGGTTCTCTAACGGCATTAGATCAGCCACATCAGATGCCCTCTTACCCCTGAGACGAAGCGGGCCCACCCCAGCAAGGCGAAAGGGGCGTCACCTCCCAAGTGACTAATCCCCACCTGACTTTGGGGTCTTCAACTTTTGACATAAAGTTTGGATGTGGGTCCCATCCATATGCCATTGAGGCAAAGAGCCAATGAAGCCGCAATGATGCTCTTGAGACAGAGGGAGCCGTTGAGGCTGCAATAATGCCACAGAGGCAGAGATAAGCCGTTGAGGCTAAAATAAAATTGCCGAAACAGAAATAGAGCCACGGGGGCTGAAATAAAATTGTCTCGAGTGTTTGTGTGCTGGTACAGGAGGTGACTCGAGCGGGTACGGGTTGTTAGGGATTTGAACCGACTCGGGGCGTATGCTAGCCAGGCCGAGTGGTATTCGTTAGCCGCCATACCGTCGAGCTACTCCGGAACTGCCTTGGGGGTTTCGTGGCCAGCCTGAGGGGTGACTCGAGATCGCTGGAATCATAGGTCTTGAATCGCCGCGGGGGTTTCGCGGCAGGCTGAGGGTGACCTTTTGATCACAGTACCGTCGAGAGCCTTTTGAATGGTTGGTTTTCCTATAATGCATTTAGATACTAATGAAAAGGAACTTTTTTCTTAAAGTGTAGTGTACTTAACTTTTTGTTGGAGGAATTTGTCTCCTTCTGCTTCGTTTTGGGAGGCTCCACATTTGTGGTGTTCGTTGGTAAGCTTGGAGGGGCTCTTTACTTTTGGCATGAAGTTTAGAGGTGGGTGCCCGTCAACTGTGAGCTGGGGAGTTGTCCTCTCCTAGCTGTGAGTTGTCTTGGGACTTCTTGATGGCTGAAAGTAACCAGCAATATATTGCAAGCGTATAATAAAAATAAAGGTATTACCTAATTGGCCGTTGGCCGCTGATATAAAGTTGAAGCCGCTGAGGCTGAAATGAAGCCGTTAAGGCTGTGACGAAGCCGCTGAGGCAAAGTTGAGGCCGTCAAGAGCCTTTTGAACCCCGGAGGGTGACCTGAGAGTCACTGGGATGGGACCATGCTCGGGAGCCTTTAACCCTGGAGGATGACCTGAGAGTTGAGAGTCATGAGGTGCCTTTTTAACCCCGAAGGGTGACCTGAGAGTTGAGAGTCGTCAGGTGCCTTTTTAACCCCGAAGGGTGACCTAAGAGTTGAGAGTCATCAGGTACCTTTTGTGCTGAGCTGGCCTCAGGCTTTAGTGCCGATGGTACATCGGGCTTTGAATGCCGATCGGAGTCGTGCTTTTTGGATCCGGTGGTACACCGGTCTTCGGTACCAATGGTACATTAGTCTTGAATGCTGATGCAAGGTTGGTCTTCTCTGTATGATATTTTTAAGTATCAATGAAAGAAGACTGTCTTAAATACAGCGTACTTAGCTTTTGTAGCACCCCCTATTTTTCTTCTGTGGATTTGAGCATTCTGCCACTGGTGGTCTGCCCCCTAGGGAATCAAGTTGGGACGGAGCTTGGAGTTGGTTGATGACCAGCTCCTATTCGAAATGAAGCTAGGGACCCATCTTCGGAGTGCAGTAAAGAGAGAGATGAGATTCAGAGCCGGAGATGTTGGAGCGAAGCCACGGACGAGAGTCGGAGTCGGACTCAAGAGCCAGAGGTCGCCGAGAGAAGTCCGGCAGCCAGCAGCCGTTGAAGATGAGTGGCTGGGAGAGTCCGCTGAAGTCGGACGGTTAGGAGAGGATGTTGCTGGGAGTTATCAGGATTCAGGCAGCCTCCACATTGGTTCAAGGCAAGGGGCCCTCTAGCTTCCACGGTCTCTCTCTCCTTCTGCTGAGTTGACGACCTGCCCCCAGATAACTATGTTGATTAAGGGTGGGGGGTACTAGTACTGAAATCCGAGGGTAGCTGGAATGAAATCCGCAGGAGGTCTTGGGCTCGGATTGGCTCACCGCCAAGAATAAAAATGCCCATAAATACTTGAGGTGACTAAGAGTTAGGATTTGGGTGGTAAGGAGTGGCGCTCTTGCTGGCTAACGAGCCTGAGCCTTAAATTGCCATTGAGCTTGAGTTTGAGGTTGCTCTTGCTCCTGAGCTTGTTGCTACGCGGCCATGGAATATCGCTCCCATAGCCTTTGAAGAACTGTCGTTAATGCTTGGATCTTCAGGATGAGGGTGGCATGATGTTTTGCTTGAATGGCATGAACTAGTGGTGATGGTGAAACAGAGAACTAGCATCTTGTTGCTCAGCTTGTTGAGGGTGCCCCCCAGCATAATTGGCGGAAGCTTCCATTATTGTCGTAAAGGGAGTGAGAGCTTGTAGCTTAGCGTCACAGAACTCTGCTTTCTCCCCCTTCCTGGCGCGCCAATCTGTTAACGCCAAATCACCGTCCTCGAATGTCGGCGAGCGTCCGGTCGCCTCCTCCAGCGAGCTCAGGGTCCTCTAGCGAGCTCTTTGCGCTTGGGGGCCTGCAAACAAGTTCCGGGGGCCGGAGATTTCGACGGGGACCCTTCGACGCTCAAGTCAGTCACTAGGCAACAGCCGTGAGCTTGAGGAAGCTCGAAAGAGGGAAGAAGAGAGAGGCTTAGAGCTGTACTCTCTGTGGGCAAGAATGAGTGTTAAGAGTGTAGTGAGTTCTCAGTTCTTCGTTACCTGGTCGGGGTCCCTCTTACCCTTTTTATTGGCGCTTAGAGTTTGCCTGACTTGAGTGGTTGAGGCTCCATAATGATGACTTTGATGGGTGAAGTGTCAGAACTGATGTCTGTGAGGCATGTGGTGCTACCACTTGTCAGAGCATTTATGAAGGCAGCAACAGTGGAGCTTACCTTCATGTGACGTGTCAGGCAGGCTATGTCCCATTAGAGTAGGTGGTTGCAGCTGGTTGGTAGGTGCTATTTTGGTTTGGACAGCTGTCACATGCTGCTGCAGGGCGTAGCCGATTGTTACGGCGCTTGCCAGACGTATCCCCCGCACCATGCTTCCGTTGCCTTGTGCGGATAGTGATGGATGATAAAGTCAGGCATGTGGGCCCCAAGGTGTAGCCTTGGAGCAGAAGATGAAGTTTAGAGATGAAGCCCGCTGTCCCTCGTAGAGCATTGATTATAGAGTGCTTGTATGGCACCGTTTATGCCCTTGGATGAGCTTCAGAAAAGACCGAGGGTGAACACTTATATGGCACTGTTCACGTACGAGGCTCTGTTCAATTGCATGGCACTGTTTATAGCCGAAGGGAGCTTGGCAGCTGCAGGTCCGAGGTCAAGCAAGAGTTGAGGCCAAGAGGTGCAACGTGGCAACCATAAATGCCTTTAGAAAAGAGAATAAGACAATAAATGCCTTAAAGCAAGTGGGTGTACGTGTCCTTTATGAGGCCATAAGTGCTTTGGTGCGAGAGATATGTCGCGGCTGCAAGAGCCGAGGCCGAAGGAACTTCGGAGGCCGAAGGTGGCTCGAAGGTTGAAGATGGCTGAAGCGGGCTTCGGAGGTTGAAGATGCCTCGGGGCCGAAGGGCCCTCAGAGGCCGAAGCAAGCTTCGGAGGTTGAAGATGCCTCGTAGGCCGAAGCGGGCTTCGGAGGTTGAAGATGCCTCGGAGGCCGAAGCGGGGCTTCGGAGGCCGAGGGGGAACAAGTCCGAGGCTAGGAAGGAGTGCCGAGGCGAGATGTCCTTGACACTCCACTCCATTAAATGCTCTCCAAGTCATTATGACCGCTCCATTAAATGCTCCAGCCCATTGACTCAACTGACATTAATGACGAAAGGTGGCCTTTGGAAACCCATACAAATAACGTGACTCTTTCTCTCTCTTGTTCTCTTTCTTCATTATGATGTGAGCCATGCCGTGGATAGATGTTGGGAGCTAAGGCCGAAGAGGCCTCAGAGCCGAAGCGGGCTCCATCAGTTTTCTTCCTTCATGGTTCTCTAACGGCGTTGGATCAGCCACATCAAGACAAATCCCGGCTAAGGACAACCTTGCTCGGTACCTCAATTTATTAGGCCCACCCCCACTTCTAACGGACCAGGGGATGACCGAGAACTCCTGATTTTTTAAGATGATTGCCCCTTTCACTGCCTCCTTGAGAAGTTCTCAAGAAAAGAATTGCACCAGAAACTTATTCCTTTCCAAGTCCATTGGTTTCCAGCTGCAGTTGAGATCCACCATGGCCAAGAACTCCTTCGTAACCTTGTTAGTGCTGAAGCTTCTCCTCTGCCTAGGTGCAGACACCATCAGGATCCCCACCGAGGCCCACTGCTTTTAGCTCTTCAACATTCCCTCATCCACTGTAAGGAACACCGACACGTTTTCTAAGAGACCCAAGATGAACAAGTCCCCTAGGCCTCCATCCCACTTCTGAATTCTTGAACATAAGAGAGTCTCTCTGCGTGCCCCAGCCCCAGACATCCACACATCAGGCCATTCCAGTAGGCCCTCCTCGAGTGCCCGGCTTCCCCATGACCGGGTTAGAAGAGCTTAACCCATTCACTATGGGGTACTCCGCCAATTATTCTTCTCGATGCCACGCTTCCCATGGACTTCGCCCTGCACACCACCAATGTACCTTACCATCTCCCCCTCCGACTTGAACCACCAAAGAGCTTGGGTTGGGAACATTCTCGCTGAAGTATAAAGGAAAACAAGAAAAAAAATAATTCCACAAAGGATTTACGTGATTTGGTTAAATTGAGCCACGTCCATGTGGCAGAAGCAACAAAAAATTTGACTGAAAAAAAAAAACAGCTAGTAATTATAATGACAGTTTCCTCACGAAAACCTTTTCGTACAAAACTTTTAAACCCATTTACATTCAATTAAATTCTCTCCTGAATTTTTCGATAATACTCTAAATTATTCTAAAATCAGGATGATACGTGCTTTTATATAGATAATAAATTTATAGTATTATACATAAATTAAAATTTATATTTTTCTTATATATAAAAGTATTTACAGTGTTCAATATAAATTAGGATTCTCATTCTTTGCATGCGTGTATGTAAAGAATATAATCATCTTTTTTATTATAACTGTATAAAAATCTTGAAGTTATCCTATTTTTTTATTTTTAAGGGCCCATAAACCGTATGAATTCAAAAATAGGTAAAATGATTGGATGCAAACTTAATTATATTCGAATGTAGCTAAATTTATCCTTTTTATTTTTAAATTTATATAATTTATAAGTTTTAAAAATAAAAAATAAAAAAATTAAGATAATTTTTTAATCCACATAGATACAAGACGAAGGAAGTTTTTGAATTTGATTATATTCGAATGTAACTAATTTTATCTTATATATATATATATATATATATATATATATATATATATATATATATATTATATTTGAATATAGTTAAATTTAAGTTTTTTTTTTTTCGTTTACTTTATTTTTACTGTTTTGTTCATCGCTTATTTTTTATAAGACTTAAAATATACTTTTAAATAAACAGAACACGAGTATCACGAAGACACGAGAAATCTTATTCGAATTATGCAAAACATTGCACTCAAAGAGAGGAGATGTAATACATCAAACCACCTCTCTCACAACAGGAAAAAACAGAAGTCAACAAATAATTCAACCAACACTTACACATGTGAACTGGACTCCAAACACAAATCTAAACCCTCAGTTCACCTTCCTACAGTTCATCCGAACCTCCCCATTATACCCAGTGAGGGGGCTCAAATTCCCCATTTTTATCATTGACACCCCGAAGTCTCCCCAAAAGGCATCTGGGTTCACACCGTAGTACAAAACCAAACGATCACTTCCACTGCCATCGCCTTTGAACAGCTCCTGATCAGAATGCAGCAGCCCTTTCTTCTGCAACAATCCCTTGAAGTACACCCCATCGAATCTCGTTGTCGTGGAATCCAGAGGTGCGAGGTTGTTGTCGCCTCCTGAGATTGGACATATTGGTTTCAAGATGCTAGCAAGACTAGCATCAATGGTGGTCGTCTCATTATAGAGCCTGCTTCTAAAGTTGGTGCACCTCGCGAGGCCAATTGTGTGGCATCCAGAGAGAATCACCAGGTCCTTCATCGACAGCCCTTGGGACTGGAAGCTGGAGAGGAGGGTCGAGAAGTTCGAGGATGGTGGTGGAATGTTGTTGTTCGCGTTATTCAGGCTCGCTGTCCTCGAGTCCCTTCTGCCTACGAGCACCTCATACGATGGCCCTCCCAACTGGATCAGCAAAAGAAAACTTTATCAGAATAGGATCGTTCACTCAAAAGAATAATATCAAGCTCAAACTTAATTTGCCTTTGAAATCTCCCAGAAAACAGAATTCCTGGTCAGACTTCTAAATAAAATTTGAAAAAGAGTAAGAATTTTCAGAGAATAGTCAAATCTTGAACTAGAAGGTAATGGCGAAACGTACTGCTACGACGGAGTCGCGAGCGGCGACCGCTAAGATATCGGCGCAAGATACCACATTGCCATGGCAAGCGGCGTTCACGGCTGCCTTGATGCTGTCAACAACATCAAAACCCCTGACAGAGTTATTGTTGGGTTTTGCCGTCTTCTCTCCGGTGAAGGTGGGCGTGTCATCTAACAAAATGGATCCATCACACCCCTAAAACCATACAACGTCAATAGACCATAAAGAAGAAATTAGATTATAATTAACACGCACTCTGATCAAAGAATTCAGCAATATCTTACGTCAACAAAGCAGTCATGGAAATGTAGTCGGAGAAGCGATGCACCCATACGTGGTTCCCGTGCAACTGCCTGCTGGACCACCATCCGAATGGTTGGCAGTGCTTGAGGGCACAACTTGTCATAGAAGTAAGGCTGAGTTGAGCTCTCGCCGGGATCAAGGAAGCAAGAATGACTGCTAAGCATATCGAGAAAGAACTAAGAGAAGCCATGGCTATGATCGAGAGTTATGAAATGCTTAAGCTGCACACTAGAATGTCTTCCAAGAGGTGTTTATATAGAGGAATGATTAACTCTCTAGTTAGAATAATTAATATTCATGGCTTCCATCAAGTTGAAACATATTCTATTTCAATTTTGAACAAGAATGCGTTATCTTCGTTGACTTAGGAACTCCTTGTATGGTTTGAGGCTATTAGGTGAGGCGAATATGCGGATATATGAATATAAAACCTATTATTTTCGAATAATTGCCGTTAGGGTGGTTCGGTGAGGCCATGTACAGCGAAACTGAAACGAGGGTGGTGTACCCTAGCTACCAATCATTAGAGCTCTGAAACGTTTAATGCGCTACCCACCACGTTTCTTGCTCCCTATTCGGATTGGAAAAGGACAAAGTCTTTGCTTTTTAAAAGGGAGCAGGGTTTTTTTTTTTTTTTTTTTGTTTGTTGTAGCAAAAATTATTGGTCATTTATAAACAAGGCAATTATACCAAAATATCAAACACGTGACAAATTGTACTCTTTTTTTTTTTTATAAGCGTGCTTTTAGCATTGAATTAACTAAAAAAGCCATGCTCAAATTGCTTGAAGCAACGCATCCTTTAAAGAATGTGTCATTCAAACGTATAAGCCAGCAAAGGAGATTCCCTTCATACATAGCTAATTAATTTAAATTAGTTCGCCTCCCTCAACTCGCAGAGAATTAAATAGCAGTTGCCTTTTTTGAGCGAGAAATTGGGACAGGTTTGACTTCAAATTTGGTGTCTATATTATTGCCTTAATTGGACTCCGATTACCTAATGCAAGCAGCTCGTCTTCATAGCTGTTTGACAAGCTGTCGGTTTTTTTTTAATTTAAAAAAAGTGAATAAAATAATTTAACACGTCTGGAGGAGCTTCGATGTCACAGAGTCAGAGCTCTAGTAGGTGCATAATTTTATGTTATGATGTTGACAGTGTTTTATTCCGATTAACTCCAGGCAAAGGGAGTGGTTACTTCAGCAGCTGAATGGGTGCAGGGTACTCGAACGGGACCGGGCCAAGGTTAGAAATAAAGCAAGGTTTAGCTATCTTTGCAAAACGTGCCGCAACATTGACG